>PVKA01017795.1:0-45052 GCA_004027165.1 Ctenomys sociabilis | reverse complement strand
GGAGAACCAGCACCCAGCTGCAAGAGCAGCTTTTGTGACAGTACCCAGCAGCAGCATTAGTTGTAAAGGCCAAAAAGAAAGAAAGAAAGAAAGAAAGAAAGAAAGAAAGAAAGAAAGAAAGAAAGAAAGAAAGAGAAAGAAAGAAAGGCAAAACACACACACACACACACACACACACACACACACACATATTACAAATGGATGGACCTACACCTGCAACTGCAGATTCTCGGAATGCTGAGCCAGGAGAATCACACGTTTGAATCCTGCCCCGGGCAACTTACTGAGACTGACTCAAGCTTTGAAGAAAAGGGATGGGGCGGGGGGCTCAGTGGTAAAGCACTTGCCCAGCAGGAGTGATGTTCTGAGGTCCAGGCCAACATAGCCCCTTCTGCCCCCCTTTTAAGGACCCTGTAAGCAACAACCTAAGTGTTCATTGAGGCCCAGGGCCATGACTGAAGATTTCAGCATGTACGGTACTACTGAAAACAGGCAGCAAGAACTAGATCATTGGATCTATCTGTAATGAAGGGAATGAATGAAGTACACTATAGAAAACTTTCCCCAGAAACCCTAAGATTTCTAGAGTAAATATAAATCTAGAAATATACATACATGCATAAGTATACCTAAATTATGTACATATTCAATTACATGTATGTAACTTAGGCAGTGTACCCCTGACACATGTTGTTCTGGGGAGCAAAGAAGACAAGCTGGCAGGGATGTGGTCCAATTTGGTCCATTCTTCCAAGTTTTTGTAAGGGTCTTGTATATATGGTTACTTGGTGACTCAAAAGTTATTTGAAGAAAAAAGGAAGGAAGCCACCCCGCACGCCACCGGCCTCCACCCAAGCCACCATGCCTCTCCGGGTTCCTGCCACGCCCGCTCCCATGGTCACCCACTGTCTCAGACCTCGCATCCTGCAGCCTGCAGAGTACCTACCATGTGAGACCGCCCCTTTTCTGCTCAGAATCCTCCCACGGTTCCCTGCTCGCTCCAGGCAGAAGCCCTGAGCCGCCTGCCCCGGGCCACCTCCCTGGCCCCTTCTGTCCTCGCTAGACCCCTGGCACACGTGGCTCTACAGAAGCAGCCTCGCCGAGCTCCTCCGGCCCTCTGAGCACACAGCTGCCGCAGGGCCCTCTGCCCCCGAGGCCCTGGTCCACACGGCCACAGCGGCCGCTCCGTAGCTGTCCTCAGGAAGACTGAGAGGCTCTCCACACATTCTTAGCCTCCTTCCTGGCACCGCTTCCCCGCACGGTCTGCACCATCAGCCAACATGCTGGGGGCTTATTGCCACTGTCACTGCCAGTCTTTGGCCCTCCCAGCTCCCTCCGGCAGCCTCTCAAGATGGCTTTTCTGTGCTCTCCCCCAGCGCTTAGACGGCACCAGGCGTGCCGCTGAATAAAGGCTAACTGAATAAATGAACACACGACTGAAGGAAGAGTGCTGGGCAACTGGGAAGATAGGAAGAGGGGGCCATCCTGCCCCGCAGACTCGAGGGAGGGCTGGTCCAGGGTGGGGGAAGGGCCACACTTCCCAGTTAAAGCAGAAGAAAGGTGGGGCTCGGCCAGGGAATGAAGAGCACGGGGATGAGTGTGGGCGTCTCCAGGGCAGAGAAGAGGGCCTGCCGCGGGCATAGGCAAGGGACTCAGACCGTATCCGAACCATTCTTTTCTCCATGTTCCAACTCACTCTGTGCTCTCAGCAAAATGATGACGTGGGCAGAACACTCATTCCTATTTAATACAGGGGCAAGTGAGTCCCCAGGGGTTAGTCTCAGGCAGAGACTACCCTAACAGCTTGAGGGAATCTGGGATGCATATTTCCCTCCTGGCTTCCAAGTGTGGGTGCTGAGACCCGTATCTCTCTGGGAGCTACCTCTTGCCCTCGAAGCCACCTAGTGAGGACTAAAACTAGGTTCTGGCCCAGGAGGAGGGAAACAAGGCCTGACAGGGAAAGCTGCCCCCCGGGTCCTTAGGATCACTCCCAAGGACGGCACATCCCCTGCAGAGGAGAAAGTGATCTGTGACCCACCCCACGGCCACCTGCTCTGAACTTGGGGGCAACTTCTCTGCACTCCATTGCTCTCACCCCAAAACCTTCTTGCTTGTGGTCTGGACAGTGGCCAGGGTGGGGGCAGCCCTTGTCCCCAAGCAGAGAGCTTTGGACCTCAATGCAGCGGGGAACTGGACAGCACAGGTCTGATGATTATCAGAATATTGTGGAAAGGGACTTGAGTTGGTTTGTAAGCGGGAACCGGGGTTGGTTCCCGTGGGACTCTAAGCTGGCTGATTAACAGCCGCGCCTCACCTTCCGCACCTGTGCAGTGAGCGCACAGTCTAATGAGGGTGAAAGGACTGAACGACAAACAGTCCGTGCAGGGGTCAGGAAGTGGGTCTGTGGGGTCAGACTCCCCAGGCTCGACTCTCGGCTGTCATTTATCTACACCATCTTCATCAGGACACGGAAACTCCCCAGCCTTACATTCCTCAACTGTAACTGGGGACAATCACAATTACACAGCAGGGACGAAACGAGTTAATCCACGAAAGCTTGGCACAGAGAAAGCGCCAAGGGCTTGCTCTGCTGGTGCTGGGAGGGGGCACAGTCAGTCTCGATCCGTCCGTCGATGTAGCTTGGAACAACACCTGGCACAAAGTAAGTGCTTGCAAAAGTCAGATTGTGAACCTCTCAGCTTCCAGCCCTGGCAGCCAAGATGAGGGTGGAGCTAGCGTTGCTGAAGTGTTCAGCATTCCAAGGGAAACCAGGAGTCCAGATTTTTAAAAGCCTACGAAACCAAGCAAAGGCATGCTGGAGGGCCAGACTCAGCTGTTCTATTGGGGTTTTGCAATCGCTGTGGTTATTTGATTCAGAGGAGAAGGACAATGAGCTAGGTTTAATCATTTACCATGTTCCCAAGATGGGCAGGCTGGGCACTTCACACCCCACCAACCCACGGAAGCCTTGCCACAAGCACTCTACGGAGTGGTTCATTATTCAATCCCCAGCTGACAGGTGAGAAACCAAGGCTCAGAAGGTTAAACAGTTTGCCTGGGCTGGGAAGCAGCAAGGCTGGGGTTCCCAGTTGGACAGTTCTCGCTGGGTAGCCAGTGTCCTTTCCGAGTGTCCCCAGTGGTGCTAAAGCACACAGTTCTAGCAGACTTGTGCTTCTGCCCTGGGAGCAAGGGTGGATGTCTTCGAGCGGGGCTCACAGAGCCCTGAGGGTTTGCTTGGACCCTCCAGGATCCCGGGACAACTAGGATCTGCCCCTGCCACTCCAGGAGCCCAGACCCTCTCAAGGGCCTTTCACCTGGAATGTTCCAGCTAACATGCAAGCACAAGGCCATTGTTTTAGTGACAGCAGCAATTTACTCACAGAAGCCTGGATTTGCCTAACAGCAAATGCCTGTGACATGAAATCACACTAGATACACAACCCTTGGGTTTTCCACAACAGCTCTCTAGCACCTGTGTCCCTAGAGCTGGTACTGAACACTGACAGGGATAGAGGACCAGCTGGGGGTCTGAGAACACTGGCAGCAAAGCCCTGAGCTGGCCAAGGAAAGGGTTAAGCCTGATGCTTAAACATAATAGCTGCATGTCTTTGCAAACTTCAAGCTCTACCAGGAAGGCTGACAGCTCCCAGCAGGGCAAACAATAGCTGGGATTGTTCTAGTGAAAACTAGTCTGGCTGCAGCAGTTGCCAGTAATTTTTAAAACAGCTTTAGCTCTGCTTCCTTGACTCCAACCCAACCTGAAAGCGAAAGGCAGACGTGTTCTTGTCTTAACGTCAAAGCGCCATGACGAGATGCTGGCTGGGGCGAGGACATGTGAAGGAAGCTCAGAGGACACAACCAGAGCCCAGGGACTGGGACTGCTCTGGGGCAAGGTCTGAGTTTGTCCCTTGGAAGCAGAGAACAAGAAACAGAGGAGCTCAGGGCGTGGATGTGCACACTTGTCCCTGAATGATGACAAGATTGTTAGCGATGCTCGCTTGGGTCCCAAGGCAACAACATCAATGGCAGGAGCGGGGGCACATGTCGATCCCTCTTGGTGCTCACTTAGGGAGCGGGGCCACCATCTGTAACAAAACTCGCCGCAGAGCCCTACCTTCTCTGTCACTCAGAGCCCCCGCTGCGTCGCCGCTGTCCTGGCTCAACCTCAGCTTTTCCAGGCTGGTGCTGTTTACAGTGAGGCTGGGTGAGATCACTAGTTCTAGCATTTCCTTGTACCTGCAGGGAGACAAAAGGAAATATAATTTATTCATTAATTATGCATGCTTGCTTAATGATTCCAATGCCTTTCCTTAACATCTAAATATTAAAGCTGATAACCCAGATCAAGCCCTCTTCTAAATTCCACATACTAATAATAAAAAGAAACATCACTAAACTTTTCATCAAAGGGAAACAGTTGAAATGAGGAACTTCCTACCCCCCAGAGGGCACACCCAGTTAGTTAAAATGTTGGCTTCACTCTGGATTTTGCCATTAGAAAAATTATATTTTGATCTCTTAAATGTCACCTGCATCACAGGCAGTGGGTGGGGGAGGGCTTTATTGAGGGGCTTTCAGAGAGGGAAGGGGAGACAGGTGGAGAGGGAGTATTTGGGTTTGGGGTCCCCAAGAATAGAGGCTTCTGAGGAGCACAGAGCTGACCATGGTTAACAGCAACACAGGCAGGTGGAGCAATACTTGTCTATGTCCAAGGTCCTTAGCAGGTACCTCCAGGCAGTGAAACTCTGCACCCCATCACTGGATCAAAGAAAGAATGGGCTGGCTCTACACGCTGGCTGGCTTGTGATACTGGCACTGATAGTATGGTGTAGGGGGAGGGCACGGGACAGGTCTCCTGGGCTCTTTCTCCTTGTTTTCTGAAGAATGTGTCCAACTTTTATGTCATGTCTATGGTCACCATCTCTAAATTCCTACCTAGCAAGGTTAGAGCATGTGATTTCTAGTTAGAGACACAAGTTCAAAAGCCTCTAACCTACCATGCTCAACGCTGATTCAAGTTATCTTCAGAGAAATGCGGTGGGGTCACCATTAGGACAATCGGTTACCATGGTGTTATTAAAACCTAGTGAATGCACTGACTGATGGTGTAGATGGTTCCAGATTCAGAGTCTGTCTTCACAAGATGATGAATCCCCCTCCCCCATTCTGATACCCACGACCTTGAGCAAGTTATCAAATCATCTTGAAAATGAGGATGATCAAGAAAACCTCCCTGACAAGGTCATGGTGAAGGTTAAGCGTGTGTAAAGAGAGGGCTTGGAAGCAGCAGTCTAAATGCCACAGGAAGAAGTGACTATAGGAGATATGTTTGCACAATGGAATATGATACGGCAGTGAGCAGGGCTAAACAGGAGGGTCACACAGCATGGCAGGCAGAATGGTAGAGCTGAGCAAAGAGGCAGAAAGGCTCCCAGGCAGAATATGAGTCTGCAGCATACCCAGTATTACATACTGTTGAGGTAAACCAGGGCATGCATGTGATAATAACTATGCACGAGACTAATAAACACCAACTTCAGGATAATGGCTGGGCGATGTAACTCAGCGGGTGGCATCTGCATTTATAAAGGCTAAATTAGGAGTTGACATGAACTACAGCCCATGGGCCAAGTCCAGCCTGATGCTTGATCCTACATAACCAGTGAGCTAAGAAGGGCTTTCACATTTTTAAGGGATTGAAAACCACAAAGCAAAAGAGAGATTCCCTATGGGAACGCGAAAATGATGTGAAATTCAAATTTCAGCATCCATAGGTTCTGCTGCCCTGCACCTGCTCCTGGGTGGCCTGCGCAACTCCTGAGGAAAGTGGTTTCCATGGAGACCACAAATGGTCCACAAAGCTGAAGGTATTTCCTACCTGGCAGAAAACGTCTGCCAGACGGTGCGCTAGTCCACAAGCAGGGTACCACTGTCATGTGGTTCGCTGCACATCTTTGTGTGCTGGAGATGCTCAGTATTTTGGAAAGAAGAAAGTAGCCTTACAAGACTTGCATAAGAAGTACTTTACGCCTACTTTTTCAGTCTGATAAGAAAACCCCACAGTCCTGGTTACTTTTCTCGTCTCTGAGCTCACAGTTTGTACAGGTTTTGTCTCTAATCGCTGACTCTAAGGCAGGGTGGCTTGGCAGAGGAACATCAGAGAGGAGACACAGTTCAAGGCACCCACAAAATAGCAAAAGCAACAAAAGGGGGGAGACAAGGCTCTTTCTGTCCCTCTTATAGGCTCCTCGCCCTACGCTGTGTGTAGCACTCACACCCTAAGTCCTAGCCAGGCCTACGCTACGCCAATCAGTAGACTCATTTAGCCAGCACATATCCTTGACCCCAGCACCACACACTCTAGACTGAGTTGTCTCTGGGAAGCCCTCCTGTGACCACACAAGGCTTTTGGGGGACAGCTAGACACAAACCATAACACCAGCATGTCGCACCTTCTAGTGCTCATAATTTCATAGTAACCAACAGATGTTGGCTTCTAGTGTTCTCAAATTCATGCGCCTGGTGGGTGCCATCTTCCCCAGATGCCGTAGGTGCTCTGGTGTGAGGCCTGAGCACACAGTATGGTGTATGGTGAAGAGCAGATATTGAATCTTCTGTCTGACTGTAGGTGCCAGAAGTTTGCATTTAATTTAGATCATTCCCTTCATTCTTTGGGGGTATACACAAATAAAGTGATGCAGTTAAGCTGGGCACAGTGGTGCACAGCCGTATGTCAGTCAGGGAGGCTGAGGCAGGAGGGTAACACACTTGACCCCAACTTTGGAAATTGACTGAATTAACAAGGTCTTGTCTTATAATAAAAAATAAAAAAGGCTGGGCCTGTAGGGCAGTGTGAAGGTCCTGAGTTCATTGTCCATTATCACAATAATATTTATTTATTTATTTATTTAGTGGTACCGGCGATTGAACTCAGGACCTTGCACTTGCCAGGCAAGTGCTTATTGTACTGAGCTATCTGCCCAGCCCTACCACAATATTTAAATAAACTTAAAAAATTTCAGAACACCCAGATGTGATGAGTGTACGTTTTAGAGGCAGCAAATGATAAGCCGAATAACCAAATGTGGCTAAAAACAAAATGGATTGCTCTTCTCTCAAGGGTTTAAAAATACTTGAGGTAGTTGCCAGTATCCTAATGGAAGTGATTTTGCACACAAATTAAGATTTTCAGCCTTGTCATAAAAGCGCAAGACTGTTGCCACCATCTTTTACAGCAGACATTACTTGGAGCCAAAGGGTGAAGGCAGGCTGCCCGGTGCTGGCATGGCAACGGGCTCCGGCCCTCCCAGACTCTGCCACTCCCTGCTCTGCTGACCTGCGCCCTCTGTTCCCATTTAGATTTCTTCCTGCTCATGCTACTCTTTGCTTCTGACAACCAAGACAATATTTTGGGAAAAGCCCGTTGAGAGAAGAGCCAGCCCCACGGCACGCCAGGGCGCCATCACAGAGCCTGCTGCCTGCGGCATTCCTAAGAGTACTCTGCACGTCAGAGCAGCCTGTGCCTGTTGACCGCGTAACAGAGCGGGATGCACCTGTGAGTTCTGAGCTCTGGGAGAGCTACAGCTCCCACAGAGCCTGGTCATGCTCCTCGCCCTGCTGCCTCTGATCCTGCAGGGCCAAAACCAATGGGAATTCATCCTATTTTCTCCCTAGTGTTCGACATTCACTCTTTTTTTTTTTAGAACCAGGGATTGAACTCAGGCCCTTGCACTTGTCAGACAAGCGCTTATTCTACTGAGCCATCTCCCTGGCTTGACACTCAATCTTACCCACTGTGTCACCCAATAAATGTCTGTTGGAGGACAAGGAAAAGAAAGGACCGAGTCACAAGAACAGAGGAAATCTATACATGAGAGATCAGCTTGTTCCAACAGTATTAAAAAAAAAAAATTTCCATCTATCTTTACCTTCTACCCCACACTGGGGTAATGACTGTAATGTATTAAATATGTAATTATGTCTCTTTATTAATGATACCGTGTTGTTTTATGTATTGTCTGATTTAATTTATATGTTTAGTAGGCTTTTTATTTGCAGTGTACACTAAGATTTTAAAATGCTGATGAGTAACTGGATGGATATCTAGCTCATGGCTGTGGCTGCACATGTGTATCAACCGTGCTGCATTTATGCCATGTCCTAGCGTGACTTTCAAAGTGGCCGTCCTCTCTCAGCCACCATATACAATGCTGCCATGAACTCCTGAAATTATAGATGTTTTTATATCAGGCCAGGTACAGTGGTGCATTCCTATATCCCCAGCATGCAGAAGACTGAGGCAGGAGGATCACTGCAAGTTTGAGACCAGCCTAGGTTACCAAATGAGTTCAATGCCAGCCTGAACTGCATAGCTATTTAAAAACTCTGACTTTTTAAAACCATATATATCTATTTCTATATATACACACACTTTCCGCCTCCTCCTCCCCCCCTTCCTCCTCTCCCTTCCTTCTCCTCCCCTCTCTTCCTCCTCCTCTTCCTCCTCCTCCTCTTTTTCTTCTTCTTCTTCTTCTTCTTCTTCTTCTTCTTCTTCTTCTTCTTCTTCTTCTCCTTCTCCTCCTCCTCCTCCTCCTCCTCCTCCTCCTCCTCCTCCTCCTCCTTCTTCTTCTTCTTCTTCTCATTATATAATTCAGGCTAGTCTTGAACTCACTCTGTAGCTGATGGCCTCAAACCTGTGGCCACCCTTCTGCCTCAGCCTCCCAGGTGCTGGGATTATAAGCACACACCCCTACGCCCAGCTGTACACACAGTCTGAACTGTATTTATACTCAAGGACAATTTCTGTATCACACAGTGTACCTGAAATGAACTTGATGAAGTTCCAGCATAGTTTGCTTCATAACTCCTGTGCAAGTCAGATTCCCATCAGGAAGTACAAAGGGTCTACTTTCTTTTTTTGTATTTTAGGGAAGGGTCTACAGGGTGTTCAGGGTCTCACTACTAGATAAGACTTACAGTGAGTTGCTTGTTTACAGCCTCCCAAGTGCTGAGATTACAGCCGCACACTACCATGCTTAGTCTCAATTGACATCTCAAGGCACCCCGGGGGCAGAGGGCAGCATGGCAGGCCTGGAGATCAAACCCCTGGCCCCTATACCTGCTTGCAGGTGCTTCAACCCGCTGAGCTATTTGGCCCGCCCTAATGGGTCTACTTCTGTAGTTTCCCGCTCATACATGACATTGCCCAGCTTTCTCAATTTTGCCAGGCTTATGGGTAGAAAATAATGGCTCAGTTGTTTAGTTGTATGCCTACAATTACTAGTGGGTCATGGTATACATATTCACACCACTCTGGGCTATGTGTGTTGGGAAAACTGTGTTTTATCTTTACCCATTCTTCTGTGTTTTGTTTCTGCTGTTAGTTTGCTGGACTTCCTTGTGTTACGTTATTGTTGGTTTTACATACTGTAAATTTATTCCTAAATCTTACATTAATCTGTTTTCTATATTTCTGGTATCATTTATAGAACAAAAAAATCCTTATATATTTGCCCAATAACTTCTCGTCGTTGTTGTTTTTGAGACAGCTTTCTTACTATGTAGCCCAGGCTACTCTTGAACTCATGGCAACCCTCCTGTCTCAGCCTCTGGGGTTTTGGGATTACAGGTACATGCCACCATGCCCAGTCCAATAACATTTTAATGTATAAATATTCTCTCCCTAATCCTGACATTAAAATTTCAACTAAATGTTAAGCCATTCATTTAATTTACCTTTCTTATCATAAATTTTTAATGATTTTTCTATTATGCCAAATTATCTGCACTGCCATTTATGAAGTTTAAAGATACATATTTCTCTGACATTGGCAAGAATGAAAATTTTGCCAATATATGTTAAGCTATTTCACTGAATTCACTTTCCAGCTATGATGAGGCAGGCTATTTTTTTTTGTTTCACAATCATGATTAAAAGCAAAAGCTATGAAAAATCATAAGGCTCCAAAAGACAAATAAGGCTGAGCCTGAGGGCCCAAGATCCCACTGAGGTCAGAGATAGACTCAGTCTGACCGCCAGCAATTGTCCTGCCAATATATTTGCCAATTTACAAGCAAAGAAGAAATGCATGGTAGCTTAGATACTGAGACTGGAGGGAAAGCATAGAACTGAGGGGTAATAAGGCCAGTTGGACACAAGGAGCAAAGAGCCTAGAGACATGAGACTCCAGAAGTGTGAGCCTGACATTGTTGACAGTATCTCTGCAGTACTTGCTGAAACTAAGCTGGGCAGGGTAAGAAGTAGAGAAACCCTGGAGAAAGAGGTGGTGTCACAGGGAGCCAGGCAGAGCTCCTGGCGTTCTTCCAATGCCAGGGAGACAAAAACTAGAATTTGGGGTCCATTAGGGATGAAGAACCTTAACAAACACTCCAGGTTCTTAACTGAGATCCCTAAAGGGTTATTCTCTTGGAGTAACGGCAAACCAGTTGGATCCTGCCTGGGGTAATCTTAATGCCTCATTGGATCAAGCCAACTTGATTTTTCAATCACCATTTTCTCTAGGAAAAGCAGCTTTCCTCTGGGGGATACACACTCTTCCAGAGGATTCAGAGTTGTTCATATGCACTAAAAACTGCCAGGCATGCAAGGAGATGAGAGCCATGGTCAAAAATTAAGGCAGGAAAGACCAAACCCATGAGATTAAGATATTGGAGCTGTCAAACGTGGACTCCTCAATGACTATAATAAAGTGATAATAGGGAAAGAATACTTAAGGGCCAGCCAGATAGCTCAGCAGACTAAGGTGCCTGCGTAGGCAGAGCACAGTGGCCAGGGTTTGATCCCCGGTGTGCACTGCCCACCGCAGCCGCGGCCCCAGGGCGTGCTGAGACAGCGATTGAGCCTGGGTGTGGTGGTGCAGGCCTGTAATCCCAGGGCTTGGGAGGCTGAACACAGGAGAATCACTGTGAGTTCAATTCATGTAATGAGACTCTATAGACCCTGTACCAAATACATAAAAAAATAAAAATAAAAAAGAAAGAATATTTATTTATTTTGGTACTAGGGATCAAACTTGGGACCTTACACTTGCCAGGTCAATGCTTATACAGCTGAACTATGTCCCCGGCCCCAAAAAAGAATATTTAAGATGAGAAATGCTACCAGCCAACTAGAATCTCTTTAAAAAAAAAAATCTAAGGAAATTATACACTGAAAGAAAAGTTATGAAAATTCATAACTCTATAGATCAGGGGACTACAGAATGGAAATGGCAAAAAAGGATTAAGGATCAGTAGACAAATCACACGATATGGTAAAAGGTCTAACACACACATAATAAGAGCCACAAAAGGAGAGGATAAAGAGAAAAACTAGGGCTGGCCAGACAGCTCAGCAGATTAAAGCACCTGCTTAGGCAGGCGCAGGGACCTGGGTTCGATCCCCACTGTGCCGTGCTGGCCCCAACCCCAGGGCGCTCTGAAATAGCAATCGAGGCTGTGTGGTGGTGCACCTGTAATCCCAGCGCTTCAGAGGCTGAAAGCAGGAGAATCACCGCGAGTCTGATCTGTGTAGTGAGACCCTATATACCTTGTACTAAAGACATAAAACATGAGAAAAAATAAAGAATGATATTTAGAGAGAGAAAAAACTTTTCAAGATGAATGGAGGACAGCAAGTAGCGATGAAACCAAGAAGTTGTGTGAATTCCACATAGGACAGACGCTCTGGGCATACCACAGTCAGACTGTACATACATAAGACCAGGAGAATAAAAGATACACTACCTTTAAAGAAGAACCAATAAGATGGAGAAGCAACTTTTCAGAAGAAATGATGGAAACCAGACAGTAATGAAATTTCACCTGCCAATGCCAGCACACACACAAAAAAGTTCTCAGCAATGAAGACAAAATAAAAATTAAGAAAAATTGAGATTATTGGCCATCAGCAGACCTGCACTACAAAAGAATGTTCTAGAAGCATGAAAATTTAGCAAAGACACAACAGTAAGAAAGGACAAATATATAAGCAGTAGAAGAATACAGCGAATCTACCCTGAGGATCTTACATTTCCTAGAAATGATAAGTGAACTAATTTATAAACATTAATAAATAGCAAGGGTGCATATTATAATCTTGAGGCTAATCACATAAAGAATAACAATAAATGTAAACATTTAATGCACATTTATATTATAGTAATTAAATATAGACAGAATACTCTGTAAAAGACAAAGATTATTTAAGTAAAATAAAGACACAAATTGTCATGTGATTTTTTTAAAAAAGAAAGCAAACTCCGAGTTTATTATAAGAGGCACCCATTAAATATAAAGGAAAAACTGGAAGCGTTACGGTGAGAAACCTCATTTAAATAAATATAAAACAAAGGCAAAGCAAAAAAAAGTAGTTGGAAAAATCCGTGATGCAATATGAAAGAAAGCTGGCATCCCCCAAGTGGGCTTTAAGATTAGAATCACGGTTGCAGAATTAGATGGTCAGAGGAACATGTGATAAGAGAATCAATGCAATTTACAAATATGTCCTTTCCAAAATTAACCCACGTTTGCACGCTGCTGTTCTCCATAGGGAATAAAAACAGTTGACTGAATCTGAGTTCTGGGGAACTGAATCTATAATGCAAACACGCCTACAGCAATTCAAACAGTTCATCCTCGGGAGACAAAACTGATGGTCTGAACAAAGCCAAAGCAACAGGAAGGTGATGTCAGTCTTTCCTCCTGCTGGCTCCGGCTGCAAGGAGAGAGACTGAAGAGGCAGACATGTAACCACGAAGCGAAGTGCAGTTTGCAGAGTTCAAGAAACCCTTCCAAAAATTCTAACCCCAGTTTTTATTTCCTAAGTACCTATTACATGCCAGGCAATTTTCCTGATGGCTTTTACATTATCCCCTTTAATTCTCTCAGCCATCCTGGGAGGTACGATTATCTGTCCATATCCCAACAGGCTGACTAAACACAGATGTAGGTCTGAGCCCATTATGGGCCCGGAGAAAATGGGAATCCCTCCTGCTTCCCTGTTCTGCCACAATGATCCACAGAGATGCTTTTCATGTTTCAGTGCACAGTGAGTTTGAGTGGTGCTGTTTTATTATCAAATTCCAAGAGGTAGCGGAGGGAGGCTGGTCTCTTCTGTGTTTTGAGGCCTTGGGAGGCCGGACTTAACTCGGCCCTGGAAATGATGCTCATTTAACAGAAAATAGAGGCTGGCCAGACAGCTCAGTGAGCCAGAGAGATAGCTCAGTGTCACGAGTACCTGCCTGACAGAAAGCTCAGCGGACTAAAGTACCGTCTTAGGCAGATGCGGGGTCCGGGGCCCCGCCCACAGGGTGGACTGAGATGGCGACACAGACCAGGCGTAGTGGCGCATGCCTGTAATCCCAGTGCTTGGGAGGCTGAAAACAGGAAGATCACTACGAGTTTGATCTGTGTAGTGAGACCCTGACTAAATACGAAAACAAAAACAATCCCCCCCCCCAGGAAACAGAAGTAAAATAGCTTCCAAGTACAGAGCATTTTCAAGCATGGGTTCATGGCATGAAGCAGGTGGAGGTAAGGAGGAGACTGAACCTCAGGGTGACCTGGTTACTGCCTGGTGGAGCAGGATTTCCAGCCAGGCTGCTGGCTCTATCCAGGCACTATCACAGACCCCCATCTCCTAAGTAGAAGTGGAACCCAAAGCCCATCCAGCTCTGAAGTCTGTTGAGCGACCTGGCTCAGACAAGGGCGGCTGCTGATGGCATTTGCATGCAGGCTGACAAAGGCTTGCAACACTCAGTCCTTTCCTTCCAGGGACATGGGAAACCCTGTCCATCCCAGAGTGGGGGTCAGGGCTGAGTGCTACAGTGTGAGGGGAAGGCGGGCACACTTGCCATTCCCCCTCACCCTACTCACAATCACCTGAAATAGGAGAACCTTCTATTCTCTTTGCAGGGGAGGAAGAGAGAAGTCAGACAGCCTTAGGAGAGCAGGGGGAGGAGATTGTTGAGCTTCCCTTTCAAAGCAGGGCCAGGAAAGGAAGCTGAGGCATGGGATTCATTTACCAAAAAAAGAAAAAAAAAAGTTCTCTGTTGCATTGTTGCAAACGCCTGATACCTTGCTGCTTCAAAACAGAGCCCAGGGGAGCGGGAAGAAAGAGGCATTCAAAGCCGTGGCCCTCTGGCCTTCTTCTGGGCCTGCTGCTGCCGGCAGCATGCACCATTTGTTACCCTTGTCACCACCCCTGTCCCCAGGGACAGAGAAGCTTTGGGGGAGGGCGCAGGGCTGCCTGAGGAGCTGAGAGCTGACAGCTGCAGGGTGAGGGGCGGGGTGGCTTCAAAGGCTGGGAGGGATCAAAAGCAGATGGAGGCGCAGCCACTTACCTTTCCGCACCCCCTGATGCACTCGGCTACCTTGGCTGGAGACGAGCCCTGCTGCCAGGTGGGGAGCACAGATGGCCAGTGGGCCACAGGACTGTCGACAGGGCCAGCTACCAGCATCCTCAGAGGGCTTCGCAATCGAAGCCTGGAGACAGCGACCTCATGCTTCCGGACAGACAGCCCCTGTGCGGCCCAAACCTGGCGATTTCTGGCTGCTGCTATCCCTCCCACCGACTTCAGATCCTGATACATCTGCTCACGGCAGCGGGCGGCATGCCCCACTCCTCCCTGCCCTCCGTCGCTCACATCGGGCCCCCATCAGGCCTCACCAACTTCACCGCATGGCCTTGCCAGGCCCAGACCGCGTCCCTCCCTGCCCTGGATATCACTTCACTTGGTTTTCTGCACACAGTCCACCACATAAAGGCAAACCTGCCCCTCTCCTCACCCTTGTATCACCTCTGAGTGCTTCCTGCTCCTCCTAAGATGAAGCGAACACCTCTGAATGGGACCTGCTTTGCCTCCTCCGTACCTAATGTCTTGAGTCTGCACCCTGGCTTCTCTCTCCCGCACCGCTCTATCACTAGACCTTTCCACGTGCTGTTCCATCTGCCTGAAACACCGTTCCCCCAGTTCATCCTCCAGAGGCCTCAGTTCCAGCATACTGTCCCCCAGGCCCCCTTGGGTGGCTTGCAGTCCTGTGCCCCTCTCTTTTGCACCCCTATTACTATAGTTTCTACAGGCACTTGTGATTATTCAATTTCCACCTGTCTCCTCACAGGGTTTGATGCCCAGCCGCGTGATTTTGTCTATTTTGTTGACCATTAGTCTTCCCAAGTCTCCTACAGGACCCTTAAGAGTGGCTTAAAGGCATCTGTGGTGTGATAAGGGAATATGCCACACGAATGAATAAATGTGCTTATTAAGCCAGTGTTTACTGAGTCCTTGTTACATGTGCCAGAATCTGTGTCAGTCACTGCTGTCACCTCCCTAAGCAGTGCCCTGCCCACCTCCTTTGGGTATCCAGTCTGAGAGCCCTGGTCCACCCTTCTGTCCAACTTCAGCAGTGCACATAGGACATAGGCCCACTGCGTGTCCCCTACTATCCTGGAAGCGAGAAATAGTCCATTGATTCATGGTCATTAATTCTTAAGCTCTGGCTGGTCATTGTGCCCTGGGCAGTCCTGTCTTCAGCTAAGGAAAGAGGAGAAGGAAGACCCAACCAGAGCCACAATATGCAGAGGTACCGGGAGCTGCAGATTCCTGGCATTTTGGCTTGGTGGCCTGACTGACTGGCTATGGTGTCCTTTCTTTTGCCTGTCCCTAACTCTCCAAGTCCATGTGGCTTGGCTGGGGCTGACCCTAAGAGGCTCTGCACCTGGCAATTGCCATCTTGCATCCCTCTGTCTCCAGTGACTGGCTCTGGGGTAGTGGTCACACGAGTCAGTTGGGCCCATGAGAGACGAGGGGTGGGTTGTGAGAGAAGAGCCACGCTTTCTCCCTCACCATTTAAGCAGCATGGATGGACTCTATGTGGAGGTGTCAGTGCCATCTAGGATGGCAGGTCCGCAGCTGACCTCAGTGTCCTAATACACGCTTGTTACATTCTAGGTTTGCAGTGTGGGAACCAATCATAGGTGCAGCTGGGGAAGTTTGGGAGGAAGCTGTCCAAATGGGGGGATAACGTGGCCAATCTCAATGACCAGATCCCACGTGCCCATGGCTGCCATCACAGAGCAGCCCAGCCTGGTACTCGAGATGAGGAGGGTATCATTTAATAGAAGTTATTATTAAATGACTGTGGGGGAAAGGCTGTGACACAAAGGGAGCTGTCTCCCCAGATAAGGAGGTCCCTTTTGGCCTTCTCTCCAGAGGCTATGAAGAAGACAGACAAAGTAGAGGCATAGCTGACCCGAGCTCCATTCTATGGCTCATGCATCAAAGCAGGCCGCCAACCATTTAGGGTCACGGAATCCATTTCTACAGCATGTGAAGAGCTTGTTTGATAACTTATTTAATCTTGTCTCCTCCCATCCCCAAAACACTTCTTTCTAGCATCAGTAATGTACAGAGGACATGGTTAGGGGACATGGAGAGTGGACGTCTCTGACCCCAGACCACCCCAGGAGGCAGAAGTGGTCCAGAAGGCAGCCCACCTTGTTGGTCCTGAGCTAAGCCACAGGAGGGGACAGCAGCTGTGTCCAGAGCTGCAACACGGATCGAGGGGTGAAGATGACTCCAGCCAGATCAGGTGGACTCCACTCCCCTGAAGCCAGCAGCCCTGAGTGGAATGTACCATCCCCTCAGTTGGAATTCGTTTGTGAGCGACTCTAAACGGCCGGGTGGAGCAGCGAAGTCAGCCTGTGCCTCTTCTCGCTGAGATCAGCATCATCCTTTTTTTTTTTTTTAAACAAAAATTACTCAGTATCTTAAAATATTTGCAAATAATTTTTAAAAGCTGAAGTAAGAACTATGTCCTCTTTGGCCACTACCTTACCTTAGAAGGGTCTGCTGTAAGATAAATAACCCTACAAGCCTTTCAGTTTAAGAACAGAATTCTTAAGCACTTATACAAACTCCTACATAATCGCAATATAATACTACTTAAGTAAATGCTCTGTGAATATACTTTTATCCATGATATTGATCTGCACATTTCATCATAGGACTTGCTTTACTATAATAACAACAACATCCTGGCATCCATCCACATCCTGACCCAGAGGTCCACCTTACCTCTCCTTTCTGCATGATATCCCCAGATCCATCAGCCCACAGCCCATGCGGTCAGTCCTCAGTTCTCCAGGATCATGTCACTATTAATGCACAGAGAGGGGACAGGATCTCTAGGGCGCATGCATACAAGGTTCTCTAGGAAGGTCCCCTTCAAGTAAAACTGCTGGGTCCCACAGTTTAAAACTGCCAAAGCCACGGGTACATAGCCCTTGAGTGGGACTGACCCAGTGCCTACTCCCCACACTATGGCTCGCTTCTTCCCTCTGCTATTGCTACTCCCTGACCAGAAAGCTTTGATCCAAAACTCCTAGAAAAGCATGAGTGGCTTCTAGTTTATGTTAGCATATGTGCATATGTTTTTGCTTGGCCAGGCTGGGCGTCACACCCAGGGCCTTGAACGTGTGCTCTGCCACCGAGGCTGTCCCTGCCCGAGGTAATTATTTGGCTGTGTTTTCTTGGCAGTCTGTTCCTTAGCACTGTATTTTAGCTATGGGGATTGAGTTCTAGGGAAGCCTCCTGTCAGAAAGGAAAACCCACCCTTGTCCTGAATCTCATTCCGCCCACTGAGTCCTCATCCAGGTGAACTTGGCACAAAGTGAAAAGCACAGTGGGGGAGCTCTGTGCCAGGCCTCCTCAATAGCGTGGAAAATGAGGACGTGATATTTGCCTACTGCAGTTTTGGTGTCCATGAGATTAAAAAAAAAACAAAAAACTAATTTGTTTTGAAGTAATTATAGATTCACAAACATTTTCAGAAACTAACAGAGGTCTTAGGTGCCCCTCTTTCAGTTTCCCCCTGGAGTTCAAGGGGCCTTCCTTTACAGTAAGATGCCTTGGTATTTTGGTTGGTACCTTGCTTCATTGGGATGTGGGTCTGGGTGGTTTTTTTTTTTCCTTTTTTTGTGGCTCTGTATGAGAAATACTGCAAGGCAGTATCACAACAGAGAAGCCGACACTGGTGTACTACACAAATAGCTCTGTGTCATTTTGTCACACTTGTAGACTGTGCCACAGCTGCTGTAGTCAAGAGAGAACATGATTCCATCACACAGAGACCTGTCTTGTGCTATTCCTCCCTGGCACACCTACCCCAGTGCCCACTAACACCCCTAAAACCTGCCAGCCACCCCTCCGCTCTGTTTCCAAGATGTCACACTGACAGGGTTACACAGCTGGCATCACGTCTTATGATGCGACATGATGGCATGACATCTTATGATTGGCTTTAAGAAAAGCCACACACGGTACAAAGTCAGAGGCCTGCATTTCTGGCCACACATGCCAAAGTTCTCTCGACCCACAAGGAGGCAACCTTTAAGAAAGCACCCACCGTGCAGTGACCGAGCAAATGCAGACAGGACCACACACATTCTGCTAGATCTCTGGGTGGATTCAGCGGGGCCCTGGAGCAAGATGCAGAACTTTATAGAATATTTCTCATGCAGAGCCATGCAAAAGAAAAAAGAAAAAAAAAACCACCCAGATCCACACCCCAACCACAACCAATGAAACAAGGCACCAACCAAAATACCAAGGCGTCTTACTGTAAGGGAAAGCTGCCCTTGCCAAGGACGGCTGGGGACACCCGGTGCCTAGAGGCCGCGGGAGGAGCTCGGACCCCACCAATGGCAGGCAAGCAGGGGGGGAGCCGCTCAGGGCGAAAACACTTCGTTCCACTTTGTGCCCACAGCCACAGCCTCTGCTCCCGGGAGCTGCCCCACCAGCGCCGCCACCCTTCACTGCCCCTCTTCCTTTTGTGTGCCCCAACCACAGCCCATCACAATGACCTGGACCCACCTGAAGCCACTTAAACCATAGAGAGACTTGTTCCAGCACTATGGGTGGAGGAACCCTCAAGTTTGGCCAAGGGGTCTGGGTGGGAGAGCAACACGGGAGAAACTGTGGATGAGAAAGGTAATACTGAAATCACTCCAGCCTGCCCAAATCTCCACTCATGTCCCAGGAAGCCCTGGTCTCTATGAAAGTGAAATTAATCGAAGAAGGTTTACTAAGCCCAGTCTATAGGCAACACACAGACAGCTGCGTCGTTAAAATTTGAACCTCTCATCACCCTGGGAGGTGAGAGAATTCTGATTTTGTTTTATAGAGGAGCCAGGGCAGGAAGTTTAAGGCACTCTCCTTAGATCCAGTGCAAGTGGCAGAGATGGATTTTAAGCTGCAGTCTGATTCTCTCTCACCATCTGCCACGGACAGCAGCAGATGTCAGATGTCTTAAAATTCATCTTTTCTATGACTGATCTCCTCTAATTGCATCATTAGCCTGAAACTGAATGGACTGTGCAGTGATTCATGAGTTTTAAAATGTTGTTATTCTTGTTTTGAGGTTGGATCGATTTTATGCAATTTCATGGAGTGAAGAGGTCCACCCCCTTCCGCCCCCGCCAAGTCTTTTTAGCAAGATGGTTTCATGGTATGGGCCAGCATTTTTTCATGAAAACTTTTTTTTTTTTTTTTTTTTTTTTTTTTTTTTGGCCAAACCAGGGACTGAACTCAGGCCCTTGTGCTTACCAGGCAAGTGGTTATTCTACTGAGCCATCTCCCTGGACCTGAAAAGTCTTAAACATGTGCAAAATCAGAGTAGTGAGATAAATCACTGAATACCACTTAGATTAAACAATTTTCAGGATTTTACCACATGTATCTCTTGTAGAGCTTTTCCGGCTTGTTTTTCTTCTGTCAAGATGCTTAGGATGCATATCCAAACTTATCTTTTCTCTTTACCACCCGTCACTAAGAATATGGACATTTTCTGTTATCACACCTCATGGCCTTCACAGAAATTCCTTGAACTGTCTTAAACGCAGTTCATTTTCTGTCTTTCCCAAGGGCCTCAAGGCGCCCTTTCCAGGTGGATTAGTGAGAAACATGACTTACACAACGTGCACACATTGGGTTTGCTTATGGTGTTCCTGAGCTTTATATAACTGAGAACAGCCTCCCTGCTGGTACAGGCCCCGGTATGTTCCTCTGTGTAGGAGAAACAACTGGCAGAATATCTTGTGTTTATGGTGCTATTTTTGCCCCCTACACACATCAGGAGGGCCACAGAGGACCCTGTCTACTGAGGCCAGCAGGAGCCTGTGCCCTCAGGCCTTGTCCCAGGTCCTCTGTTAGGAGTTCCCTGTTCCCTTTTGATAGAACCCATCCCCCAGTGCTTGTGGTCTGAATCCCTTATTTCATCAGGGGACTTGAAACATTAAAAAATGCTCTGAAAGAGAAGTTCAAGAATACTGTGAGAGTATTAACGTATTTGTTTCACATTTTCAGTTCGTGCTGAATGTTGCTGTCCCGAATTTCTCTGCACTGCCTGTGCTTTCTCTTCTCCCCAGACTGTGCTTGGCTAGAGCCAGCAGGGGGTCTGACGAGCACGTGACCACACAGGAGGAGCCCAGGGACCTGGGCTCTGATCCCAGCCTTGCTGCCCACCAGTGGTGTAAGATCTTGCTTGACTTTTCCACTTCGCTTTTCTCATGCATCAAATGCTACTATTGTGTTCATCTTCCAAAGCTGTTGTGAGGATATAGTCCCTTGTGACTTCTGAAGCTCTCGGGCAGAATAGAATCCTGGGAAAACTCTCTCAGAAGTGGAGACACTGAGAGGCCAACAAGGAGATGTGCGGCTTTGTGACCCAGAGCTGAGGACAGGCAGGGCTGACCAGGACTCAGGTCTCTGCCCGCCGCATGGCACTGCTCCACTGGGATGTCTTTCCACATCTCAAATGTAATTTCTAACACTTGGGAAAGCACCTTCGGCCTCTGGTGACTTACTGTAATACTCAGTGGCTTAATATCATATCCCACTCGAGGCTCTGCCCACCCCTCCATAATCTCTCCTAGATGTCCTGTCCTTACATGGACGGTGCTCTTATTGCTATCACTACAACCTAGCAAAAGTTTGTGGCATCACAGTGTTTATACTGTTTTTCTTCCTTTCTTATTTTTCAAATCATTTATTTATTTATTTATTCCAAATTTAGGACAGGGTGTATAGGGTATACAGGGTCTCACTAAGTAGATTGGATTTACAATGGTTCTCCTGTTTTCAGCTTCCCAAGTGCTGGGATTACAGGCACGCACCACCATGCCCAGTCTCAATCACTGTCTCAGTGCACCCCAGGGGGTGGGGCCAGCATGGCAGGCCTGGGGATCAAACCCCTGGCTCTTGCATCTGCCTAAGCAGGTGCTTTAATCTGCTGAGCTATCTGGCCAGCCTCTTTTATTTATTTTTATTTGGTACACGGTCTCGCTATGCAGCTTGGACTCATAGTGATCCTACTGTCTCAGCCTCTCCAGCACTAGGATTTCAGGCATGCTCCATGTTTGGATCAGGGGCTGGCACAGCATGTGGTACTGGGGATCAAACCTGGGTCCTTGCACTTGCCAGGCAGGCACTTACACTGCAGAGCTATCTCCCCAGCCCAGTTTTTACACTTTGTGCTCTTCCTGTTACAAATCTTCCTCTACCTGGTTTCTTCTTGCCCTTCATTTAAACATTTTCTCAGATGTCACCTCCTCCCCAACACCGCTCTTGATCATATAATCAAACCCAATTTCCTCTCTCTGCACCATCGTCTGCCACTTTTTACCTTCAGGACTTGTTTCGTTTTCATAGTTCTGGTTGCTGTCTTGGAATGTGCATGTGGGCGGGGCTCTGTCCTGTTCTTGGCTGCACCCTCAGCATCTATTACAGTAACTGCAACCAGCACAGGATAGCCAGCCCAGAACTTTTTGCATGTACTATTTTTCAATAATATTTTTATATTTTTAATGAAAGAAAAATACATCTCTGTTCATGATAAGACTTGAATAGAACAATAAATAACAGTGCAAAAATTGTATTCCACTGCTTTATACTCATTATTGTTCACAGTTGAAAGTACAATGTGGTAGAGATCTTTAGGTGTCTCTTCTCCCTCCCTTACAATAAAAGAACTCCTAACTCCTAGTAGAATACTCACCTAAAATAGAGACTACATTTCCCAGCTTCCTTTGCAGTTATGCTGTGGTTGTGTGATTCAATTATAGTCAACAGGATGGACTCAAAAGCAAAGCCCACATCATGCAGATCATGCCCTTACAGGACTGAGGTGGGCCTTTTCCAGGTCTCCACCGCTATTGGCTAGAATGCAAGGCTACAGACAGTTGTGTTGGCCAATGAGGAGAAAGCACCTACAGGATACTGGCACGACACACAAGGCTACTACTGTACAGGCTCGATTCAGATGAGACAGGAACGGAGTTCTGCATTGTTTGTGTACTACTATTTAATTTCTCTGTTACACAGAAGCAAATCTATCCTACCAGAGTTTCTGATTTTCATGAGACTTCTGCAGAGGTTCCCTATACCCATTTTCACTCTTGGCTGCCAGCATCTCGTGTAGCTCATCCTGCTCCACTCCCACCCCATTCACCTTCCAGTCTTCTGTTAGTTTGAAGCAAAGCCCACAATTGCTTCATGTGTGAGCATTTCAGTATGACTTTCTAAAACAAGAAAGACTTCTTTTGAAAACACAGTCTTGGGGCTGGGGAGATAGCTCAGTGACTTAAGGGCCTGCCTGGCAATTGCAAGGTCCTGAGTTCAATCCCCACTACAAAGACAACAGCCTAATGCCATTTACCATACCTACGAAGATTCCTTAGTGTCAACAAAAAAGGCATTCATTTAAAAATTTCTGTTATATATATTTAAATATTTATTTATTTATTTACTTGGAACAGGGTCTCATTATGCAGCTCAGACTCATAGTGACCCTCCTGCCTCAGCCTTCCCGGCACTGCAGGCACGCATCTCCATACCTGGTCTCAGTAGCAAGCTCAACGTGCCTGGCAATAGGCACGCGGTCCTGGGGATTGAACCTGGGTCCTTGCACTTGCCAGGCAGGCACTTAGACCAGTGTGTGCTTTTTATTCTTATTTAAAAATACTCCATTTGGGGCCAGAGAGATGGCTCAGTAGAATAAGTGCTTCCCTGGCAAGCACAAGGGCCTAAGTTCAATCCCCGGTTCTGAAAAAAAAAAAAAAAACAATTCCATGGACAATTTTCAACATTTTTTCAGTTACATGACATTTTATTGAAATGATGGCACCAAAGTTTATTTAACCTTTCCCTAACTGATAGATATTCACATTGTTTTATATAAAGAGCTGACAAGAAGAGAGCCAGATAGACAGGCGTAGATTTGACTCTGTTTAACAGAGAATTCAAAATAGTGGCCATCTTAATGAAAGATGCAGTGACCACATATTCCACTGTTTCTCAGTGTTGGCATTACTATTTGTTTCCTAAACTTGTATTTAGGACAAGGTCTACAGGGCCTTCATCGTCTAACTATGTAGGCTGGACTTGTAGTGATTCTCCTGTTTGCAGCCTCCGAAGGGCTGGGGTTACAAGTGTGCACCGCCACACCTAGTCTTGCTCGCTGGCTCGGTGCGTCCCAGGGACAGGGCTGGCAGTGCATGCCGGGGATCAAACCCCAGTCACTGCACTCTGCCTAAGCAGGCACTTTAGTCTGCGGAGCTATCAGGCCAGCCTGGTATTACGATTAATTGGGGCTGGACGAGTCTTGGTTGTATAGGGCTTTGCGTGAACTATGTATTGTTTAGCAACGTCCTTGCCCCTCTGCTCTCCAGATAACAGTCGTTCCTCTCTCACCCAGTTGTAACAAATGGAAATGTCTGCAGATATTGGCACATGTCCCGCCGGGCCCAAGTCGACACCGCAGGAGAACCTCTCCTCTACTTACATACATACTAAAGCAAGCAGAACACCCCAATCTCTATTGCAGAGGCCAAGAGAGAAATGGCCTCCTCTTGAAAGAGAACTTTCAAGACGGTGACCACTTGAGGAAAGTACCTCAGAGCCACATTAGACTTCGGTAAACACCTTCCCTAGGTCTGGATGGGGCTTCTGAAGAAAATCTGAGAATTGGCTCTTCACAAAGAATCACGGGTGGGTGCAGGCAGATTTAGTGTGTCCACCAAAGACCTCACGAGTTGACCTCCTTTCAAAAGTCATGCCTCAGATTACAGAGGGCTGGATGGAAGGACATGAGATGTGTTGTGAAGTGGCCTTAGAGATGGAAACAGCGTCATTTTGACAGGCCAGTACACTTTATAGCATTGTATGTCAGGGCACCCTCATGGCCTCTGTATCCTCCCACAACGTATTTCACAACACGAGTAGGGAAAGACTTCCAAATTCTAAATGAAGCCTAAACTGAAGCCGTAAGTACATCCCCTTGGCCACATTTAATATCCCGGCAGAACCTGCTGGGAAAAATTAAACAAACCCTAAAAGAGTGCATTGTGGGGCTGAAACAGGCCAAGGGAATTACAAAAATAGATTGGAGGCTCCCAAGTTAGCTGAGCTCAACTTTAGCATCAAATGCTGACAGCAGGCTGAAGAATTCCCAGGGTCTGCACTTTCTGGGGTAGTAAAAACATAGCCACAGTAAAAACAAAGTAAAAAACAAAACAAAACCAGAAAATAGGACTAAAAATGAAATAAAACCAAAGAGTAAAAACAA
Source organism: Ctenomys sociabilis (assembly GCA_004027165.1). Classification (NCBI taxonomy): domain Eukaryota; kingdom Metazoa; phylum Chordata; class Mammalia; order Rodentia; family Ctenomyidae; genus Ctenomys; species Ctenomys sociabilis. The sequence goes on along the minus strand of PVKA01017795.1, from coordinate 20,431 downwards.
AAACAGAGGAAGATGGGAAAGGATGGGAGAAACAAATTTTGGGGAAAATTATATAGATAATGAGAAGGACTGAAGTCACTTATTCCTTCAAAAACATTACAAGCACCTACTATGTGCTAGCTCCCATCTAATTCCCCTAATCCAGCTGAGGAGAAAGACAGAGAAGGGAAAGAAAGGGGAAGCTTTCATCCAGGGGATATCAGGCGATATCTGGAGATACTTTTGGCTTTTGCAACTTGGGTGGATCTACTTGGTAAGGAACTGAGGTTCTGCTAAACACACGACAGAACGCAGGACAGCCCCACAGCAGAGAATCAGCGAGTCCTCCCCAGGGCTGAGAATCCTTGTTTTAGACAAATGCTGTCTGAGGAAGGAAAATAAACTTTTTAACGCAATATATTAAAAATATAGAGGTGGTATCTGGTGGTGCGTAGACAGCGGCAAAGCCTGTAGGGAGAGTTCTGGCTGGTCTGCACAGTGGCAGAAGTCGGTGCTGGCTCAGGGAGGTGCAAGGTGAGTGAGGAGAGAGGGCGGGCTGGGAAGAACATGAAGTGCTGGGTCAGGGTTTGCTGCTGTGGGCTTGGCCCATGCAGCATACGTGATGGCAACACACACAGACACACGTTATCACAACACGTAAGATATCTAGTGACAGTAGCCCAGAAGGGTGAACCACACTCCCTTCATTCCATCCCAGAGAAGCCGTTCTATTTGCATCCTCCAGCAGACATTTGTGCCCACATCTCATTGGGCAGACCTGAGTCACATGGCTATGCTTAGCCAATCACTGGCAGAGGGCATAGTTCACTCATCTTCTCCCTTTGGGCTGAGTATCTGGTCAACCAAGCAGGATCCAGCTCTGTGGGCCTAGAAGGAAGGCAAACAGCTGTCTGCTGAGCTACCACAGGCAATCACACACCTGGCTGGGCCACACACTTGAACGTTCTAGGTAGCTATGCCCGTGATGGCTGGCTCTCACGTTCCAGCTGTCATTATTGGCGAAGCGTGGCGATACCAGGGACTGTAGCGCACCCTTGAGGTGACCTGACTCCATCCTGCCCTTCGCTGCCTTGCCCTGACTGTGTGAGGTTTTGGGGGTGCATCTAGATACAAAGCCCAACAACCACACTCCCTGGGTTACCTTTCGCTGAACCCTACCATTTACTGCCATGGTAGTTAACAGCTGAGCATTTAGCTGAATAAGGCTTCCTGCTCTCCATAGACCCTGACATGTGCAGATCAGCACTGTCCCCGTTGTCCCCTAAAAGCTCCCTGCCACCTTGGAGTCGATGTGTAACTGTGTGTTTTGGGCACTTACTTTCTCGCCCACTTTCAGTTTTCTGTATAAATGACATCATCACCACCTGCCTAAGGCCACCACTGCCCACACCACTGGGTCTGACTTTTCTTGTCGCTGAGGCAAAATCTTCAACATTCAACCTTAACGGAGGGAAGGTTTATTTGGTTCACAATTCACAGGGGCTTCAGTCCATCATCAGCTTTCTCCTAGGCAAGGTGGCTTGGCAGAGGGACACCAGAGAGAACAGTCCCTGGTACCCACAGGACAGCAAAAGCAACGAGAGACCTTAAGAGTGTCTTGCTGCCCCTTTTCTATCATCCACACTATGGTATTAGGATGGTGCCATCTTTGCTAGTCTCCTATTCCTTCTCAGCAATCAAGACCTCCTCTAGTCTACCTTTGCAGCTTACAGCTTTCCCAGGGCTTCTTTGCTATCCAACCTAAACATGTTTTAAGTCAGTCTTTTAGACTCTTTGCTTTTGATTCTCAGCATAGATCTGGCTAAAAGCCCCCATGCCACCACCTCATCATTAGACCACGTTAACATTCCTTCTGCCGGATTAATTAGTCCATCACCTTTAATCTCAATCTCAGGCAGTCTCTGGACAAGAGCAAAATACAGACAAATACACTGTCTGGAGTCCAGCAGCCAGTGCAGCCCTCCTGCTCAGTAGAACCCTCCTGAGATTGGTCTTGACCAGCTTTCTGGTCTGCTGAGGTCTGACTAGACTCGCCCACCAAGTACTACCTAATGAGTGCCAGCTCTGCTTTTTCAACCAGCACATCTGCACCTTTCCTAACTCTTCCTCCCCTCAAGCCTGTTTCCATAGGATCTTGACCCATATGGCTAGGTAATGTCACAGCAACGGCCTCACTTCTGGTACCAAATCCTTTCTTAGTTACTTTTCTTGTTGCTGAGACAAAATACCCAAAGCCCAGCATTAAAGGAGAAAAGGTTTATTTGGCTCACAGTTCGTAGAGTCAGTCGATAATAGGCTAGCTCCAAGATTGGGTGGCTTGGCACAGGGACATCACAGAGGAGAAACTGCTCGTGGCACACGACACCCACAAGACAGCAAAAGCAACAAGAGACATTGGCAACATCTTGCTGCCTCTTTTATCCAGAATACTGGGATTGGGATGACACCAAACTAATCAGTGGATTTAGTAATCACACATCCTTAATCCCAGCATCACACTGTGTACATTCAGCCACCTCTAAAAAAGCCCTACAACTGTATGAGGCTTTAGGGGGTACATCTAGACACAAAGCACAACAACCACACTCCCTGGATTGCCTTTCCCTGAACCCTACCATTTACTGCCATGGTAGTTAACAGCTGAGCATTTAGCTGAATAAGGCTTACTGTTCTCTATAGACCCTGAGTAAGAGCCACAAGCCACACTTGGCCTGAAACATGTCTAGTCCACAACATACCCAGATTGCAAAGGCTTTGTATGAAAAAGGGAAAACAATATATTAATGACCCTAACAAATATATTGAAATGGTGATATCTTGATTTATTGTGTTAAACAAAATAAGTTTGTTTTACATCTTTGAATGTGGCTACTGGAACATTTAAGTCACATGTGTCTCCCATTTGTAACACATGTTACGTCTTCATTACATACAGATGCTGGCAACCTGCAGATGGCTCTACAAGGACAGACACGATAGCAGATTGTTCCTACTCTGCCCTAGTGCCCAGAACAGTGCCTGGCACAGAGTGTGCACTGAGTAAATACTTGTTGAGAGAATCAATGAATGAATGAAATGAACAAATACAGCTTAAAAGACTGTGAGAGGCTGCCCTGTTCCTATTCTGGTTGTCAAGAACATACACTGAGTGATCAAGTGCCCCAAACAGTCCTGGTATTACAGTTCTTTCACTTCCCTAATCCCAGCCCGCATGGTGCCAGGTAGCAGACACTGCATTCTGCAAACACAGCCAGTTTCCTCGCCCTCTTAGCTAACTCCACACCCTGAGGAGAAGACAAGGCTTGAGAGAAACATGTGCAGCGGCCAGGTAGCCAAAGCTCCCTGCAAAAGTCAACAGATGGTGGCTTGGGAAGTTTCTCAACCTTGACTGGACAAACACGTTCTAGAAAGGGGCACTCGTACTTGTAGGGCCCGGCCTAGCGGGTGGGAGCCAAGACAGGCAAGGCTGTGCCAAGCCTGGCGAAGTCAGGGGCCAAGCCTCAGAGCATCTGGGAGGCCAAACAAGCCTGGGCCCAAACCAGCCAGGTGGGGTCACCTGTCTCCATTGCCTGCCAAAGAAAACAGCTCTCCACAATAGGGAGAGGGCATGGAAGGTCAGAGCCAAGAGCTGTGAGGCTTGGGGACCCAGGCTCTTAAGTGGGGCCCACACCTGGGGGCTGTGGCTTCCTAGCACTTAGGGGGCTAAGGGTGGACTGTGTCTGCTGAGCTCCGTGATTCTGATGTTTCCCCAGGTATAGAGGTCTGATATGGAGGTCCACTATAGAGGTCAGAGAGAGGACTAAGAGTTTGGGGAGCCAGAAAGAAACCCAATTTTGTGTGTTTGCCCCTCTGAAACCCCTGCTGCTGCTTGGGAGCCTATCAGCCAGTGTTTGGCCTGAGCCCGGGAGCTCAGGCTCCTGTCTGATGCTGCAGAAGGGCTTAGCCCTAAAGAGCAATGCAGTCTCTGACACTGGGGCACAACTGACACCCAGCTGGCATCCCAGGGAGAAGGGCTACTCTGCCTTCTGCCCACCGACTCAGTGGCCTGGGCCCAACTCTGGGCCCACCCTCTGTAGATGACCCCGCTCTCTCCTGCCCAGCACTGGCCACCCCATGCACGAAGCCAGCGCCTCACTAGGTGCTGCTCACCTGAGTGTCACACTGACCCTCAGTCACTTAGGATCCCTTGAAATCCAGCTCAGGCATGGCAGCTCCCACGAAGCCGCCCCAGATGCTATGGCACACAGCAGTGCCAGCCGTGCAACTAGGTGACAGCTGTGACCCTGGGGAGAAAACATATCCTTTCTGGGCCTCAGTTGCCTCACGTGGGATATGGGGTCAGCAGAGTCTCCCAGCAGGATCACTGAAAGGGTGTTAAATCACTTGATGTTTGAAAGTGTCCTGCAAACCCTAGTGAAGAACCAGCTTCAAAACCAGAGCCCTTGCCCTGGGTCTTGTGATGCCTGCATCCCAGGAACAGGGATGAGTGAGGAGGGTCGGGGAGGAGAGCGAGGCACCACAGGAGAGTGAAGCTTTCAGCCTTCCAGCTCTGCAGGATCTTGCAGGAATGCACTTCTGGCCTCTGTGTGCCTGCTGCCACTGGGGCCCTCACTGCAGCCTCTAGAGGCTTCCCTGCCCCTCCCCAGACCTGCCCCCGAAGCTCCTACAGAGAGACTTTTACACATAAATCTGACCTTGTTCTGCCCCCACTAAAACCTCTTTAATGGTTCCCCACTGCCCTTGGGCTAAATTCCAAAGGTTCATAGGGACTAAAAACAGTGGCTTTCAAATTCTTTTGACCAAGACTCACGGTAAGAAATCCATTTTACAACGGAGCACAGTGGACCCCTTTATCAAATTTGAAATAAAAGTTTAAATAAACCACACTGACCTTGCACGTAACACATGCTGGTGTTTTCTATTCCATTCTCCCTGCCACCCCAGCGCCGCTACAGCCTACCAAACTGATCTCATGGCCCACTGTGTATTTAGACTAGGGTCTGAACCACACGATGAAAGAGCTCGGCTCACACTGATCTCGGCATTGCATTCTCCACAGCCACTGGGCCTTTGCACATGCCTCCTCTTCAGCTACACTCTCTCCCTGAGCTCGCTTTGGCATAGCCACAGACGTCTCCTCAGGAAGCCACCTGCCCATGTTGAACACTGGCTCACCACCACGCCTGGTCACCTCCAGCCCTCTCTCTGCACGTGAGGACCATCTGGGGACTTGAAAGAACACCAATGCCTAGGGCTCCAATTCTAAGCTCTCCAGCTAGATGCGTCTGAGTGTGAGGCCGACATCAGCATTCGAAACAACTCCCACGAGCGTGGGGAAGCCCAGGTCTAGCACATCACCCTGTGTTATTTCTCTCACGGCACCAAGTCTAAACTCACGTATGCTTTGTTCCTTGTCCTGCTGCTGCTGGAATCTCAGCCCACGAGCTCAAGGACCTGGGATTCTGCTTGCTCCTGGCCCGGCCCCCTGCCTGTCACAGCTGCGCCACCTCTTTGTTTTTCCAAGGACTGAATGATTGCCGCAGCTGTTCTACCTGGGTCAGAGCTCGGTTCTGGGGACACAGAGGCACACAGAGACCCAGCTCGCACCTAGGGAAGATGAGCAAGGACACAGCAGGTGTGGATCTCCCAGAAGCAGACGCGGAGTAAGGATCTCAGGCAAGTGGATTATTTGAGAGGTAATCTTGAGAAATGGCCAGGGGGCTCTTCCAGTGAGTGGCCGGAGGTGACCTATGAAAATGGTTCGCTACTCTCTCAATCCAGAAAACCCCACAAGAATCATGCAAATCAAGAGGCTCAAATTTTCGTCTTCACTTTAAGAACATGTGTGAAACTGCCCAGGCCATCAAGGGCATTCATATTTGAAAGACCACCAAGTATCTGAAGGATGTTACATTAAAAAGAAGCAATGTGTGCCATTCTGGCATTACAATGGGGTTGGCAGGTGTGTCCAGACCAAACAATGGGGCTGAATTTTGGCTGCACATGCTTAAGAATGCAGAGAGTAATGCTGAGCTTAAGGGTTTAGATGTAGACTCTCTGGTTATTGAACATACCCAGGTGAACAAAGCACCCAAGATGCACCGCTGCACTTACAGAGCGCATGGCTGGATTAACCCATCCCTGAGCTCCCCCTGCCACACTGGGATGAGCCTTACTGAAAAGGAACAAATTGTTCCCAAACCAGAGGAGGACGTTGCACAGAAGAAAAAGATATCCCAGAGGAAACTGAAGAAACAAAAACTTATGGCATGAGAATTAAGCATAAAATAAATGCAAATAAAATTAATGTTGTTGGCTATTAGTAAAAAGAAAAAAAAAGCAATGGCCGGGTGTGGGGCTGGACTTAGCAAGTGAGACACTGCCCACCTATGCACTAGCGTGGACTCCAGGAACCCAGCCCCATGGCCTTCCAGTCCCTTGGCTCCCTCACTCATCAGAGGGAGCTATGAAGGGCTCCAGCATAGAGCCTGGAGGAGGATTTCAAAAGTAATGTATATAAATAAAGCACTTCACACTATTCCTGGTACTCAGTAAACACACTGGTAAATCCTAGTAATTTTGTTATTAGTCTCTGGAATCAGAATGGCCTGAGGTTTAATCCAGTGCCTCCTCTTACTTGCCATGTCCCACGGCATAATCTCATACACATCTTGTGCCCTCTGACCTGGAGACAAAGCCTGGCCTGCTCCCCATGGCTAGTGAGGCCCTTGCAAGTCACCTACTTGCAATCCCTTCCATGCAACCTCTTCTTGAGACTTAAGATGGCAAACAGAAACCCACCATCCCTTTCCCCCAACAAAGAGTTAGCCAGCCCAGAATCTCAATTCTGCCATGGCTGACAGACCCTGAGCAAAAGAGAAACACTTGGTATGCGCAGTGACAGATGCAAGAGCAGTCAGAAAGGGCTGTGTGGGTTGGCCAGGTCCTGATTGCACATTTTGATCCATCCATTCCACTTTTCCCTCCAACTTCCTGAGCATCTATCTGTTCTGTTTTGGACTGGGAAGGATACACAAGGGTCCCTCAGGAGAAAACTCTCTCCTATTTGTTTAAGGCTACCTTCGTCACAACAGCCACAAGTGACACAATATAAACAAATTTTTCCATAATTATAGAAAATGGGCTCAGACTCTGCAAAATCAAAAAAAGTTTATTGTAGCTGTGCAAGGTTTGTCTCCCTGCCTAACTCCTCCCTTCATGGCAGGGAGCTGGCTAGAGCTGAAGGATTTTTCCAGCATGGCTGGGTGTGGGGTTTCTTTCTGGGAACAGGGAGAGCCTGTGGAAGATGCTGGGTGAGGAATAATTTTGGGGACAGCAGAGGGGCAAGGCATAGTGTGCAGATTCCACTAGTAGACTAACGTTCTTGGTCTAGCATTCTAATATTGTACTCAGAGCATCGTAGTGAGTGACTTTGGGGTCATGTGACAAACCTAGTGGCCAATTAGGACCCAGAAGGGGAGCAAATGGAAGGTGATCAGGGAGGCTCTGGGATTCACAGCAGGGCACACACCCATTAGGAGGAAGGGTGACAGGCAGAGGAAGGAACTGGGTCTGGGGCAAGGTATCCATTGAGTTGCTAAGTACTTTATAAGAAAGCCCCAGTACCTTCTTGGTATATTAGTTTTCTATAGCTGCTACCTTAAAGTACTATAGGCTTGATAGCTTAATAGCAAAAATTCATTCTTTTGAAGTTCACGAGACCAGAACCTCAAAGTCAGGGTCCCTGGACCAAAGCCAAAGTGTCCCCAGGGCTGGGCTCTCTCCAGACTCTCAGAATCTTCCCTCATCTCTTCCAGATGGCACTGCACCCCTAGAACACTGTATTGCTACCTCCTTCTTTATGGCTTCTAATCACGATCAGCTTGCCAGCCTATGATTGCCCAAACCTGTTAGAATATCGCTATTAAAATTACCAGCACTCCTTGGCTTGTGGCTGCATCTCTCAAAGCTTCACCTCATTATCTTCCAACCCCTGCCTTCACACTGAATGTGTGTCTGTGCGTGTATCTGTGCATGTGCATTAGCATGCATGTGTGTGCGTGCGTGCAAATGTGTGTGAAATCTTCTGCTTCTCCTAAAAACACCTGTGACTGCAATATTTGGGGACAAACTGAATCACCCCAGGTAGTCTCATTTTAAGATCTTTAACTTCATCATAGCTGCAAAATCTCTGCTTTATACAGCACCCTCTACAATTTTCAGGGAAAAGAATCGGTTACCTCTGGCAGTGTTGTTCAGTCTGCCTTGGTTGATGCTGGGTAATTGTGATAGTGATATTCTGACAAGTTTGGGCAATCATAGGCTGGCAAGCTGATCGTGATTAGAAGCCATAAAGAAGGAGGTAGCAATGCGGTGTTCTAGGGGTGCAGTGCCAACAGCAGGGCCTCTGAGCATCCCAGCACTGTAGGACAGACAAAGTGAGCGCTCCCTAAAAGCCAGACTCTGTGGCACTTGTGCCACCTGCGTTTAACCATACGATTCTAGAGGTCAAGATTTTGTGTGCATCAAAATCCAGCGTTCATTTTCCTGGACACAGATGGAGACTGCATTTCCCGGCCTCGCTTGCAACACGGGGAAGCCAGTGACTGCAGTGTGGACAGTGGGCCACGAGCAAGAATAATGTGCACAGTGTGGCCCACTCAGGCCTCTCCCTCGCCAGCGACTGAAAAGCTGAATTTCCCTTTGAGACGCAAGAGGGAGGAAGGGCCTGGGTCCCCAGTTGACTACAGGAAAGACCCTGGTCCACCAGGAGCACTGTTACTGAGCTTTACATGCGAAATCAGTGGGACTGTGCCTGAGACTACACGTTGTGCTGTATTGTTAAGGCAGCTAACATTACGTTAGCCAAGGCAGGGTGCTTCTTGGGTGGACGGAATTATCCATGGCTTCTGAAACTATAAGTTAAGGTCTTACCATTTGTCCTGGAAGCAATTCCAGGAATATCACTGAGGGAAAAAAAATAAGATGTTGAGTATATATTAAGACAAAAAAAATCAAGCAATTCTTCCTGCTTCTTTTTCCTGCCTAAAAATACTCCAAACCAAACATAGCACAAAGCCCAAATATACCTGCTTAGAAACAGAGGGGCATGGAGAAACATGACGTACAGGCATGTCAGGGGTGGGCAAGTGGCCAAGAGGCCAAAGCTACACCACCGCCTGATTTGGTAAGTGAAGCTTTATGGGAACACAGCCAGACCCCTTCTTTGTCCGGGGCTGCTTTGGTGTTATGACGACAGAGCTGAACAGTTCCAATGGGCACTCCGCAATGCACAAGTCCTTAGGTGTCTACCTTCTGGTTCTCTACAGAAAAAGCATGCCCATCCCAAACTCTGTACGAGCTGACCAGTAGAGGAAAAACCAAAGCCCATGCCACATCCTCCATGGGAAGTACTATGAGTAACAGCGAATCAGATCCAGATGTACTAACAGGGAAGGCCGGCCCTCCTTCCCTCCCTCCTTTTTTATACTTAGGACAGAAACCAGGGCATTGCGCACGCTAGGAAAGCACTCCACCACGAGCTACATCCCTAGCCCTGCTTACTGTACTTTAAGACAGGGTTCCACTCAGTTGTCTGGGCTAGCTTTGCATCGGAGATCTCCCTACTCCAGCCTCCCACGCGGCTCAGACTGCAGGCGTGTACCATGCACCACACTTCTGTGGAAAGAAAGCTGCAGGAGTCTGTTATTCAAACACATCAGTAATGCTGTGCATAGCTACAGCAGCTCTGCAGGAAGGATTCCATTTTTTTTTTTTGCTTTATATACTTCTATCACTTTAACATTCTATGAGTTATGTTAATTTGTATTATAATTAAAACAATAGTAATAATAATAATAATACAGGGAAAAGGCACAAGAAACTTCAACCCAAGGATGAGGTACTTGTTGAGGGTTTTCATGCCTCTTGAGGCTTTACGTGCTGGGCAAGAGGCCTGTCTGGCACATAGTAGGTGCTCACTAAATGACGACTGTGTGAACAAGTTGTGTTGAAAAAAATGACTAATACAGAAAAGAAGAGAAAGCAGAAGGGGCCAGGCCACCTCCCTCTGCTCGCACAGAGACCAAGCACTGGGCTCCCAGCGGGCTGAGAAAATGCCTCACGCACGCCGATGAGCGGGCCTTCCTAATGCTCAGAGGTGTTCTGAGCGTCCCCTCCCCGCCCCACCAGCAAGGCAAACAAGGCTGGAGTAAGGCCTCTGCCAAGAGCCCCAGCCTGCACCCAGCAGCCCGGCCTCCCCCTGGCTCCTCCACAGGCCCCCGGTAAGATCTGTGCGTCCTCGGAGCCCCGCCCCAGGCTTCAGCTTAACAATCCTCTGCGCCCCCAGCTCTGGCCAACGGTGAGAATGAGATCCCCAGGGGAGGTGCTGTGGGAGACCCCTGGCATGTGGGGAACACACGGGGCTTCTTCCGCCCTTACGTCCCGGAGCGGAAGCATCGCTTATGTTGTTGATGTTATTCGTTTGTGGTCCCAGGACTGTCGTCTCAACACAGTTTAGCCACCAACACGGCATCCCTGGAGAGCCACAGCACAGAAATGCTGCTGTGTTCTCTCACAGGGCGCTAGCTGCCAGTCGTTTGTGCCCAATGGAAAGCTTTTGTCCATAAACCGCAATTCAAAATGGGCTGGAATTTAGAGAGAAACACAGCTGGGTGGGGTGGGAATGTTCTGTCACTGTGAGTTCCTGAATTACAGATTTTATTTTTCTTAATTGCTCTCCTTCTTCCTACCTTTCCTCCTTCCACAAATATGTACTAAACTTACACTGCACGTTCAGCATTGTCCTAGATCAGGGATGCGGCTACAGACAAAATAGTCTCATCTCTCCTGGGCCGGATATTCTGGTGTGGGAGCCGGGCAGCGAGCAGGAAGGAGCTCAAGGCTGCTGAGGGCCAGGTGAGCAGGGGAGGATCTGGAGCCAGTGACGTGGAGCAGGCACTCCAACCGGATGGGCGTGCAACAGCAATGGGCAGAGCAGCATGTGCAAAGGCCCTGTGGCGGGGATGAGCTGGGCGCTGCACGGCGGACAAGAGGGACAGGAGGGGCATCCAAGCAGTCGCCCAGGGCTGGATCACACAGAGGTTTGGAGCCAGGGGCAGGCTGGAAACCACAGACAGGAAAGAGGAGGTGTTGCTATCCCAAAGCACCTATGTGACTGGGAAAACTCAGGAGGGGCAGCAATGTGCAGCTCCACGCGCAAGTCGCAGCCCAGGCGTCTGACCAAGGCCTTCTTACCAAGGCCTTCTTACTGTCAACTGGGGTGGGAGGTGGGGTAGGGGAGGGCGAGAGAAAGAAGGGGCGGAGCTCACTTTTCTGACAAACCCACTCCTGCGATGACGAGCCCAGCCCAACTCATGAGGGCAGAACGCCTCCCGGCACTGGTGCAGTGGGGACTGAGCTCCCGACGCGCGAACCCGGGGACACGCTGACACCGCAGCAGGCCCCCATGGTCAGTTCCACCGAGGTTCACAGGCCCTACTCCAAGCCTCTGCTTTGGGACATTCTCCCAGTCCAACTGTGCTTCTTGGCACACAGTTCGCCCTAATGCACCAGGCTCCTAATTGCTGCTCTTCAGGGCGCTTCCTTGCCAGGGGTCAGGAAAATGTGCTCATTTCCCATGAGCTGTGCAGGCGCTGCCCAGGACAGTGCCAGGTTCCTCGGGGCCACGGGGCCGTAACTGGTGGCTCCAGACACACTTCTGTCCTCTCCCACCAGAGGGGTTAAGTTGGGGTTCCTCAGTCCTAAGACCCAGGTCCTCAAGTGTAAAGCAAGGTTGCCAGGACAACTTGAGATGGCCGTTCTGATAATTAAGCAAATTGGTAGCGTGGGCACAGCACCAAAGAGTGCCACGTGGGAGTGTGTCAGGGATGATGGTTATTATGCTCACTCAGGGCAATGCTGTTAAAAAGTCCTAAAAGATTTTCAGGATTTTAAATGCTGGGTCTCATACTGATAGGACATCTGAAAATTGAACTGTGCAAGAGTGAAATGTTTTGGAAGGCAGCTATGCTCACCACTATGCCACCAACGCAGGCAAGAGTGAAATGTTTTGGAAGCCATGTTTTCCATTTATTTGGATTACTGTGACTGCTCTGTCACCTTCAGTTCCTTGGGAAATGCCATGCATTGCATCTTAAAATAATTCTTCCTTGAGAGGCTGAAGCAGGAGGATTGCAAGTTTGAGCCCGGCCTGGCCAACTTAGTGATTTAATGAGATCCTTTCCTAAAAATTGCTGGGGACATAGCTTAGTGTAAAGGCCCTAAGTTCAATCTCCAGGTCTGGATAAACAGAAATTCTTCTGTCAGAGAATCGTCCTTGGGACACCCTGCTCCGCGTCAGAGGGACAGACTGGCAGCGGGTTCTTTCTTAGAAGCTATGGCCACCACCCACCCCGAGGGTCAGCCCAACTCGTGGGTGCTGCCGCTTTGGGGGAGCCCCCAGTGGGCACAGTGGGTGGCCCGGGGGCCAAGCTTTAACTGCTCCTCCATGCACAGTGTCTGGGTTCTAGGGAGCTGCAGCGGGTGCCGGCCTGCCTGTATGCTCTGGGTCCTGTGCTGTTCCTCAAGAGAGCAGAAAACTACCTACTGTGCACACAGAGCTGCACAACAGGGTGCTCAGCAGCTTTCCGTGGGAAGAATGAATGAGTGGTGGGGGGAGGCCAGGCCTGTAGTCATCATACTGACTTCTAAGTGGGGTCTAAAGAGCCTAAATTTTTCTGTGCTTGGAGTCAAATCCCACAGAGCTGCATGCACATGGCCACGGACTCTGCGCCATCTGACTCTGGCTTCTGGACCTCAGCTCTTGCCCCTGCCAACTCTCTCCCTCGCATTTGCCTCTTCACTGCCTCTTGAGCCCCAGCCCCAGCTGAGCATGCAGCTGCACCTTGTCCCTGTCCCCAGGGTGCTGCTGGCCCCCAAGGTGCTCGCAGCAGACACACCATGGCTCCCTCCACTCCTCAGGTCTGTGTTGGGGGACCGTCCTGACCACTCGAACCTGTCACTACTATGCCTCTGACCTTCCACAGCTTCCTCCACAGCACGTCCCTGCCTCTGCCTGTTGCACTTGGCTCTGGCTAACTGCTCTGTCTGTTTCTCCCCTCTGCAAAGTGAGATGCACAGAGACAGAGTTGACTTGTCGGCACCAGTAGCAACACCTGCTGTACATCAGAGGGAGGGAAACATGCAACATCAGGCATGAGAGTGCGCCGGACAGCACGCGGTGCTTTGAGCTTTGCTCCTCCGTTCACTGCTCTGCAGGTGAAGGCACAGGCCCCAGGAGGTTGTGCTGGCCCAGCTCGTTCTGGAGCTCACACTCTCATCCACTGGGCCATATAAAGTCCAGAGAAGGAAAATCCCACTTGTGGACATCCCACTTCCACAGACCACAGATGAGCAGGGACCAGGACCAGTCTGTCTGCCATGTCCTGAGGCCTGTGGCTCCCTGGTGGGTGCACAGCAGAGGTGCACAGCTGTTTGCTCTCCTGAGTTGCAGTGGGAATGTTTCTGTGCTCCAGGTGGGGGGCATAGATTAGAACTTGAGGCAGCCAGAGCTCAGCTAGCAGAAGCAGGGACGGTTAATGAAAGCAAGTGAATGATTTAGGAAGTGGGTGGGGAGGTGGAAGGCACAGGCTTTGGATGAGTCAAGGGAATGCCAAAGCTAGGCCACAGCCCTTATCCCAAGACAGTGGCCGAATCTTGTGACCAGGAAGCTGCTGCCTGGTTGGAGGACCAGGCTCCATGAGGGACACACCAGAAAGCTGCTCCTTCCAGCTCCACTACCTGACTGCAGTTGTCAGAATCCTCACAGAAAAAAGTGATCCTGCACTGCAGCCCTGGGCAGGAGATCCTCCGATGGCTCTACCCAGCCCCTTTAGCAAGCATCATTTCCATGAAAACCAGTCTAACTGCCAGGTGCTAACAAGGACAATTCTTTGCCTGTGGGCTCTCTCTGCATACGCAGTGTACAAATACCCAGCTCTTTCACTCCTATAGATGGATATCTCCCTTGCGTATATAATAAGCTATTCCCTACTGGGGTTCAATCCTAAATACTCAGAGAGTAGCTGCTACATCACACACTCCCTATGCATGCCTTCCCTTCCCTGTCTGGCTTCTTTATTACTGGTGCAGTACTTCCTGGAGTTACTTCTTAAAGGGAATTGACTCCTTAGCCTGTGGTCAGTTTCTGGGGAACCTAGACTGAGATGCCACCCTTCCCAATACACATAAAATTCCCAACTGGCCCCTTGGCTGGTACAAAAGCCATGCAGTAGACTAGTCTTCTTTCGACAGTGGTGAGTGCAAGAATCAGTGGAGCAGCCAAGGTCATTCAACCACAGTCCCTGCTTTTGAATCTCACAGGGTGCATCCACTGGATAGAGTACCTTCCTTCTGGAAACCTAGCTGCAAAGGAGTCCAGAAAACATTGCTGTTAGCTTTCTAGCCCCTTATCTAGGAAAGCCAGGAGGACGGAGCTTCACACTGGTGCTATAGCATGACTCATGGTGTCCTTTACAGGCTCCAGAGCCACAGGCTAATGTGAAAATTTGGAAATTCTGAGCCCAGCACTAACATCTCCAAGCTCACATTCATTAAGTCTGAGAATCTTAGAATTTCAGAGCTGGAGGCCCTGGGAAGAGTCCTGGGATTATCTATGGTGGTGAAGACTAAGCCTCTCAGAAGGGACAACAATTCCACAGCTGATTGGGGCAACGGAAACAGGAATTCTGCTTTTTATGATTTTGGACAAACAATTCCTTTTTATGTCACTCAACGACATGCCTTGTGAGCCCTGGTATATCTTCCTGGGAGAATCCTTGCCCATTACCCTGGGCCACCTTCAAACAAGCCTGCATCTATAGCTCTTTCAAATACTGCATACCTACTGTGTGTCAGGAGCTGTGTTAAGCTCTTTGTACCTGTAGTGGAGAAAATACAGCTCTAGAACCCTAGTGTACCCTGTGGTTCCACCACTCACCCCACACAAATTGCTCTGAGTTTGTGTCACATTCTCCTCACATGTCACATGTACATAATGATGGCACCTCTTGCATAGGGCAGCTGTAGACAAGACGCTGAGGCAGAGATCAAGACCTCTGTCCAAAGTGAATTAAGAGCACAGGGGTGCAGCCACAGCAACTCGTTTCCACACAACCTCTGTTTCCTATGCAGGCAAACACATTCAAATCTTAAAATGGGAATAAATTGAATGTCTAAGCAAAAGTGTCAGACAATTTTTATCAGCCCATTGATTAGAGAAATATTAGCCAAGCATTGTGTGTGTCCCAAATGTGCAATCTGTGGGTAGCATCAAAGAAGAGACAAAATGAAGTCAAGTGTCAGAAAGCACCTGGAATCCTGACTGTACCGCCTGAGCCCTGACCCAGCTACCCCTCACTGTGGCCCTAACTCTGGACTCTTAATTCCTTGACCTTGTACCTTCTCTTTCCTTGTGAAACTAGTTTGAGTTGCATTTTATGTTGCCTGTAACTGAAAGACTTGACTGTGAGCATGGAGTTTGGCCCAACTTAGTTTCATAGTCAATGGGACTCTTCCTAAATCAGTAAGCCCTCTCCATTCTTGGACCTCACTATTAACTTCAGAATTTTTGGTAAAGGGAGTCGGGGCATGAAGTACAATACAGTACATTTATACGCAGACTCCTAAAAGCATGTTCAACTGTGATTTAAAAAAAATTAATCTTTTATTTATTTATTCATTTGGTACAGGGTCTTGCTGCACAGCTTGGTACTGGGGATTGAACCCGGGTCCTTGCGCTTGCCAGGCAGGTGCTCAGACTGCTGAGCTAGCTCCCAACCCCTCAGCTATAATTTAAAGCCCTTGTGTCTGAGTGGTGTGATCCAGGAGGCTGCACCCCCAAATGCTCAGATGCCCCTAATCCACAGTCAGACACACCTGCTCCCCAACACACCGCCCTCCAGTGGTGGGCTGCATAATGTTGGCCTCATTATCTTGGGCTGCAACTGCGTTGTCAGTGCAATGGGAATTACACTAATCCCCAGCTCCTGCAATTTTGGAGAGAGTAAATGAGAGAATATCTATAAGCCACCTGACATATACACAGTAAGAATTTATGAGTAAAACAGGTATGGAAAGAGCTGGGCTTCCAGAAGTATAGATTTTGACATTGCATTTATTGAGCAATAATCTAAAACTCAGATGGACAAAAAGATACTCATTAAATGAACATAAGCTTGAGTCTTTAGTTCAGAACTGACAATCACTTTGAAAATGAGGTCCGAGTTTTAAAAATTAAACAAAAATGTATGCACACTAGATGCATTAGCTATTAGCAGAAAAAAAATGGAGAAGATTTTCAATGGCTTCTTTCAACAGTGTTGACTCACACTAAATCTGTGCTGGGAACACAGGACAAAGCTGACAGCAAGGAACAGGAGGTCCTTATTAGCAGCAGAGTCACATTCAACAGTGTATTAGTGAACTCAATTAGTAAACTGTGCCCAGCATTTTTACAAAAATGAAACAGCATAAGAAAGGGTGGACAGGTCAAAGTCCATGCACCAAATCCAATCTCTTGCTTATTTTTTTTATAAATAAAGTTTCATTGGAACACAGATGTGCCCCTTTGCTTATAGGTTATCTATGGCTACTTTTGTGCTGTAAGAGTGACAGACACTGTACAGCTCACAAAGCTGAACAAGTTTATTATCTGGTCCTCCATAAAAAGTGCCATTTCCTGGGATGGAATAATAGGATACTCACTGGATATTTAGGCTTCCCTTTCTGAGTCCAGTGTAGGACTGTACTTCTTCATACTATTTAAAGTCATGGTCACATGATTTGAAATGGCAAAAGAAGGGTTTAGAGCACACAGTGGTTATCGCTATGGACAGTTGCTGGGAGAGCCAGTATGCGATGTTCTGTTAGCTTTGGGGTTCCCTGATGATGCAGGATGGAATGAAGCAGGAGCAATAAATAAATGCCTATTGTTGAGGCCACTGAGACTTGGGGTGCTCAGTACTGTGGTATCATCAAGCCCATCCTGATGGATGTCATTGGAAAACATGAAAGCTTATCACATCTAGTGAGAAGGATTGTTACTGGAAACTTTCAGCTATTTATGTTTTGGGGAGGGATAGGAGAGTGTGTGTGCGCGCGTGCATGCACATGTGTGTGTGCGCGTTAAAAGCAGAAAATACAAAGTATGATGCCAACTGAGGATCACAGTTAAAATCTGCTTATAAGCACTGGCCTAGAACTTTGGAAAAAACAGAGCCCAGGGAATAACATCAAAAATATATGGAGGAGTACACATGAGAACTTGAGAGCAAAGTTTTAAGAAGGTGAGTTGGAGGAACTAGCCATTCTTCTTCTTCTTCTTACTATTATTGGCAGTACTGAAGATTAAACCCAGGACTCATACAGGATAGCCAAACGCTGTACTACTCAGCCACACCCCCAATGTTTATATTATTATTACTATTACTGGCAATACTGAGGATTACTCAAGATTTGCACAGTGCAGCTAAATGCTCTACTGCTAAGCCACACCCCCAGCATTTATGTTATTATTATTGTTATTATTAATTTTAAAGCAGGGTCTTACTAAGTTGATCCTCCTGCCTCCGCCTGCTGTGTAGCTGGAATTACCGGTATATGCCACCGTACCAGGCTGGAGAAGCTGGCTGTAACACACATCATGTGTATGAAAAAACATCACTTTTCAGCCAGCCATTCTCCTCTCTAGGACTGGGGTCAGCAAACCTTTCCTGACAAGGGATAGCCAATAAATACTTCAGGGGCCAGGGAGACGGCTCAGTGGAATAAATGCTTCCTTGTCAAGTGCAAAATCTGAGTTCAATTCCCAGTTGCGCCAAAAAAAAAAAAGTGATAAATTCTTTAGGCTTTGGCGGGTCTCAATTTTAACCACTCAACTGTTCGCTATAAGGGAAAGCAGCCACAGGTAATAGAGAAACAAATGGGTCTCGCTGTGTGCCAATAAAACTTTGTACAGCAGACAATTTTTAAGATTTGACCTACATGGCTATGTGTCAATAAAACTTTATACAACAAACAACAGGCCATATTTGATCTTCAGGGCTTAGTTGGCCAACCACGTTCTAGGGGGTCATGCAAAAAGTAGAAGGAACCCGAAACAAATGTGCATATTTTAGATTTCTGGAAGCCAAGTTTCTGTAAGAACAAAGCCCCATCATCCACACCAGAGGCCAGTAACCTAGGGGCCCAGACTCAATTCTGGCTGGTGTTTTCACGAAGTTTTGTTTGTTTCTATGTTGTCCGTGGCTGTTTGACATTGACATACAATGGCAATGGAGATAACTTGTTACAACAGAAACCGCCTGGCTTACAAAGCCTGAAACAACTGCTCTCTGGTGCCTCAAATCCTTACAGGCTGACCCACGGCCTGTGCAGCCTCACTCATGCCCAGGTTCATGTCCAAAGACTGGCGCTCAAGGGCTTTGGGTAGACTGCGCATCACATCCACAAAAGCTGTTAGCACAAAAGGAGCCCTGACCAGAATAATATTTTTAATAAAGTAAATAGGGCAAAAGCATAAAAAAAAAAAAAAAAAAAAAAAAAAAAAAAAAAAAAAAAAAAAAAAAAAAAAAAAGAATCAAACCCCCAGCCCTATACCCAAGAGATTCCAACCGCAATGACGCTTAAGAAATGAATTCACAGCTAAGACTGGCTTCATAAATGTTAAAATAACAAGAACAATAAATAGTACGAAAACACAAAGCCATGCACCGCACCTCCACGGGCGAGACCTCCCAGAGCTCTGAGTGGAAAACTGGGGAGGACCAGCCACCCCACACCGCCATGCACCACCCGCCACCCACCGATGGCCAGGTCCGGGGGCTGCCCTGAGGACCCTGTGGGGACCTGACGAGGTGAGTGTAGAGGAGGATGGAGTTCAAGTAAAGCAGACAGTGGAGAGGCCATGTGGGCCTCGGAACACAGACTCACAGCAGGTGAGGGGATTCGGGCCCCGAGGAGCCCGCAGCCCCAGCCCACAGGTCCCAAGTGCCCAAGCAAGCCAGGGTGCTGTCTCCTGTTCCGCCAACCTCTCGGGCCCACGGTCCACAGCCGACGGCCTGGGTTGGACTGTTTCAGTGGTCCCACCCTCAACAGACAAGCACCAAAGCGAGTCTGAGAGGTGACCCCAGGGTGAGCTGGCAGACAGGAGCAGCAGCCGTATGTTTCTTTCCTGGGACACACCCAGCAGGGCCCAGCAGGCCACAGAGATGAAAGGCAGATCCACCCAAGATCATCAGATGCCCTCACGATGACCACAGCCGAGTCATGAAAAGTCTAAACAAACTGAGTTTCCGGACTCTCTGAAGAGTGCTGCTGAATGCGAGTCCCACTGACAGCCTTCACTGTGGGGTTCAAGCACGGCCCGTAACATCACAGGCCCAGAGACAACAGGCAAAACCATTTCATTCCACAGGACAGGACCCCAAGGGCAAGGGCTGCTTGCAGCTAGTCAAAGGCCGTGAGCCCAAACTTAAAGATTTTACTGTATCCACCACAGTGCAGTGATGCAGACCCTGGGTGAGGCGTGATTGGAAACTACAGTGAGGACTTTAACTTCTACAAAATTACAGTAAAAGACACATCATCACGAATTCCCCTCAAAATGCTCTCTCTTGCTTTGAGCACACTTAGGCATCATCTTGACGCTTTCTTCGCGAAGCTCCCTTTCAGCTGAATGGTGCTGGGAGGCAGCGTTCACCAGAGTTTTGACCACACGTTGGAGAAGACACAGAAGCAGCCTCCCAAGGGCTGGGATTACAGGTGTGCACCACCATGCCCAGTCTCACTGCTGTCTCAGTGCGCCCCGGGAATGGGGCCCGTGTGGCAGGCCTGGGGTTCGAACCCCAGCCTCTGCGCCTGCTTGCAGGAGCTTTAATCCACTGAGCTTTTTGGCTGGCCCTGAGGGAGCATATTTTGAGGTGGATTAATGGCAATGTGTCTTTTATTATAATTTTTTATTTAAACATTCATGGCATCTTTTGAGCACTCAAAAGATTTTTACAGATAAAGAAATCAAGGTGCCAGGAGAGGCCTCTTGCCCCTAAACACAGAGTACATTCTTTCTTTCTTTCTTTCTTTCTTTCTTTCTTTCTTTCTTTCTTTCTTTCTTTCTTTCTTTCTTTCTTTCATCTCTTCTCTCTCTCTCTCTCTCTCTCTCTCTCTCTCTCTCTCTCTCTCTCTTCCAGCGTGTTCCTCTTTATTAAATTTTCAGAGTACCGACTTAAACTTGGATAGGTTGAATTAACCCAACCCACCTCTGGCAGGTATACTCAACATGTTGAATATAAAGTATTACATTCAATTTATTATTTCTTTCTCAAAAGAGTCTTTCTTCCTTTCCTTTCCTTTCCTTTCCTTTCCTTTCCTTTCC
>PVKA01017794.1:0-45058 GCA_004027165.1 Ctenomys sociabilis | reverse complement strand
CCAGGTGTAGGACCCCCAATACATTGATGCCAATCACCCTAAAACTGTCCCAAGTAAGAATCCTAGACCTCAGCTTCTGAGCCTCCTGCACCAGGCTGAATCCAAAAGCACGTTTCTGCACATTATTTGTGTCCCTTTCCTCTAGGACCTATCACTCCAATCAGTTTCTTCATCCCAGCTGGACCCTGCTTTTCTCATCTGCAGAGTTGACTTTGCTACTCCCCCCAGCACGATGTGACACAGGAGAGTCCTTTAACCATTGCCTGGCACCCCAGGCTTTGCCAAATATGCCTGTAGTATCTCTCACCCACATCTTCTCCAGAAGGAAACTGTCCCTAACATCTGTGCAGCACAGTGCCAAGTATGTGGCCTGAGCTCTCCCTTCCCACTCATCCATAATGATGAACCAAGTCTGTGATCCACAGGGCAACCAAGGACCATGACTCCTAGCTCTGGCTCAAAAGTAAACCAGCGGACCAGCAAGCTGAACACCATCAAGCTCTTTTCTCTGGAGCACAAGCTTAGAAAAAAGGAGAACCCGGGACAGTTACCAGTGCAGGAGCAAGGAAGGGAAGGGGTGCTGATGGCTGCCGTGGGGCTCTGGAAAGCCAGTCCCAGGCAGGCATCAGTTACGAGCAGACAGCGATATGCAAAATGGAGACCGGAAGGGCTGCTGCAGAAAGAGGAGAACAAAGCTGACGTGCAGAAAAGGGGAAAGGCCAGAGCTCTCTGGTGGTTCTTGAGCTTTCTCTTCTGATTCCACGTCTCTGGGGAAGTCAACAAAATGTCCCCATTGCCACTGAGATGGAACAAGAGGGTCTGATGAGGCACTCAGGAAAGCCTAGTTCTCCGGCCTCGCTCACAAAGGTGGTCAAATGGCCAGCTCATCACTTATGTAAGCAACCAGTCCTAAATGTGCTTATTCATTTAAATAGTTGTTGACAACCTCGTCTGTGCTAGGGACGTCTTGTTTGTAGGAAGGGCTTAGCAAGAATCTGCCGAAATGCTATTTTTACAGGTGTCTCAGCCCTGAAGAGAGACAGAGTGCTTGGGAGTGTGAAAGGGAAACTGAGGGAGACGGTGGAAGGCACCCCCTCCCCCATGGGAGAGGAACTGCTGCGTCCTCCTCATCAGCCCCAGACCCTGAACCCCAGGTGAACCCGCAGGCAGGTTGTGAACTCCCTGCTCCTCCCTTGGTGGCCCAGCCTCAGAGGAGCTGGTCCTGCCCTGCCTGGAACAATGACGATTCCCTCCCCCTGCTCATTGCTAAGGTTGCTCCTTCTCCCTCATCAGTCACAGGATGTTGACAGCCCCCGCGCAAGCTTTAATTCTGCAGGTTATTTTCATTTGTCAGCTTAAAAAAAAAAAAAAATAGCAGAAGATGAAGAAGGACCAGGGGCGGGAGCCTGCCAGGCTCTCTCCTTGAGGGAGGATGAAGGACCCGAAGCAGAAGGCAGCGCGCTCTCGGGGGCTGGGGGCCACGGCTGTAAGTTCAGGTCCCCATAGTGTCAGTGGGGGAGCAAGCCGATGGTTGTCTCGGGGGCTCCTGAGCTCCGCGGCCCCTGCTGGTCATGTTTTAAAGGATCTGCTGCTGGGAGCAGAACTGCTGGCCAAAGCCAGCCCATCTCTCCAGGCACTGCAGATCCCGTCTTCATAGATGGGAGTGGGCGACGGCGGGCGCCTGACTCTGGCAACCCAGTGCCTGCCGAAAGACCCAGTCTGTGCAAGGGAGGCTACGGGCGACTCCACAGCACCGGACCGCGTGGCTCGGGCCCAGCCAGGGTGAGGTTTTCATTCCCCGATCACCAGGAGCCAGCATGGGCAGTTTGGGGGCTCTTTGCTTAGTACTAATAAGCCAATAAGTTAATTGTTTGGTTTAATAAAGGTCATTTGAGCTAGGCATGGGGTACACCCTAGTAACCCCAGCTCTCTGAGAGGCTAAGGCAGGAGGATCCCAACTTCAAGACACTTAGATATTTAGTCCCTATAGCAAAGTAAAAAATGATGATAATGATGATGGTGATGATGATGATGATAAATTTTAAAAGAGCTGGAGAGGGAGCTCAGTGTGAAGGCCCTGATTCAATTCCAATTACTGCAGAAATAATAATAATATAAAATAATAAAATAAAATAGTCAATTGTGGATTGCTAAAAAAAAACTTTTGAAAAAAGAAGGGTGACAATAAAACACAAGGCAGATAAGGAACAAATTTTTCCCTAATTTTATTTGTAGAGCATTTTCCGTGGCCCTGATTTCAGGCTGCGGCACCTGCCCCGAGAATGAGGATCCCTGGCAGAAGTGCAGGAGCTTCCTCTAGGGAGGGAGGATGAAATGAATGGTCCAGCCCAGAGCCTGCCCGCAAGGCTCAGCCCGCAGACTGCAGCTGTGTCAGCGCCGGCCTGGCTCCCGCGCACTCACCGCGAGGACGCAGTGTTGCCTTTTCTGGTAGGTGCGGACAAAGAACACGGATGCTGTCCCTAGGGAAACCGATACCTGGCAGGCCCGGAAATGTCAAAGCCCCGTTAGAGCCTCCTGTTTAAGAACTGCTTGCTACACCACGTCCTCGCCGTGAGTGCAATCCCTCAAGCCTGAACTAATGAAAAAAAAATAAGGCTTAAAAGCAAGACGAAAACAGAGATGAAATTTCCTTATGCCTTTTTTCAACAGAATGTCAATGTATGCTTAAAGTCTAATAAAATAGTTTTGCATATCAACAGGGAAAACAAAATGAAAGGAAAAAATTAAATGGGGGGTAGATATTTTCTAAAACACCAAGAATGAGAAACGTAGAAGAAAGAGCTTATGAATAAATATGCTCTTTCCCACTGGAAACGATAATGGTAATAGATGGAATTTAGGGTACCTTGCTGGAAGGAGGGGCGGCGGCACCGGGCTGCAGGGCGCCGGTCTTACCGCTAGATGACAGCACGAGCCTGCGTTTGACTCCAATGCCAGGCTGCGGCGCGGCCGCGTTGCCCCCACCGCCCAGGACATTTTCCTCCCTCTGAATTTTAACCAATCGTGTTACATCTTTTGTCTTCAGAAGGACAGAAATAGGTTTCCTCTTTTCCTCTAATTGATTTTAGGTTTCCTTTTGTTCACAAGCTGCTGAAAAGAGGAGCGAGCCCTATTTTTTCTGGCTTGACCTGCTTGAGACTGTTAAATGGGGCACATAATGACGCCCCAAAGGCGGCCAGCGCCCTGCAGCCCCGTGCAGCCTGTGGCCGGGCAGGGCCATGCGCTCCAGTTCACCTGCGCCCGCTCGCCGGCCGGCAGCAGCCGCAAGCAACCACCCCCGGGGAGCTGTTGGCCTTCTCTTCCAAACCAAACTGTTGGTGTATTGAACAACAGTCATTGCTGTTACGGCCCGCCGGGGACTGGCTGGCATACTGAAAAGGTCACAAATGTGTCCTCTGGCTTCCAGATCCTACGTGCATTCTCCATTACCCTTTTTAGGTAGCGACATCGTCTAATAAGGACAAACAGCCCCCACGTGTGTTTGGGGACTTGTTCCAGAAGTGTTAACACTGCCATTGTCCTACTCTTCCGTCTGTGCTGGTCCCTGGTGTTCCTGACAGTTGTCCGGAAGACAGCAGCGAGCACTTGGCCTGGGCTTCCAGTGACATCGGGTCTGTGTTCCTCCTCCTCCTCATCTCTGTGTCCTCGAGCTTTCTTTCCGTCTAGTGCCACCTCCTTTGGATGGGGCTGTCAGTCATTACGGCCCCTGACAGAGGATCGGTCCTCACGGGCCTCACCGAACTCCAGAAGGTTCTATGGTCGCCATCCTCCCGACTGGACCCAGTAGCCACGAGCTGACGGCCCGACCTCCCCGGGGCGCAGGGCAGTGCCTGCGTCTGACGTAGCTGGTCTTGCAGCCCGTGCTATAGCGTAACCTAATGAATCACTGTCAGTAATTCCAGGATTGAAAACATGCTGAAGCGTGTGAACTACCTTTTCTCACATATGGATTCAATCTACTTCTTCAGATGATAAAAAGTGTAGAGACCTGTGAAAATCTCCAAGTCACTCACGGGACTGTCATACTGTCGGGTGCGTTCTGTTTTTCTATAGGGGAAAGCATCCAGCTACCACAGCTTATGGGGCCAAGTGCACATACCCCTGCTTGGCAGGCAAGTTCCTCTGAAACCTGCTCTGGTCTTAACTTTACCACCTCGTTGGTACTCTTTCCCCCGTCACACGTGTCTCTTACCTTGTCTCCCAATCTCCCCTCACTTCTGTGACTTACTCTGCCTCATTCAGGGTGACTTCCCTAGTGTCAGATCCACTCAGGTCAGCCCTGCTGAGAAGCTTGCCTCTGCCCGAGTCCCACGTGGGGCCCCATCGCTGACCCACCTGCATCAGTGGTTGTGATTTCTGCAATCAAAACCCCAAATAAACAACATAGAACGAGCTGCTATCCAAGAACAGGGCTCTGTGCTGACCACAAGGCCAGCGTGTGTGCTTTGCTTAGGCTGCAGTTGTTTCTTGTCTGTCATGTTACTTTCCTACCCAAAACATGAGTTCCTAAAGGAAAGTGTGGTGCTATCTAGCTTTAGGTCCTACAGGGTTTCTGGTAAGATCCCAGGCACAGAATAGACATGCTCTAAATGGATCTGTGCAGAGCAGGCCACCCTGTGAGCTGACTGACAAACAATGCAAAACTAACCCAAACCTCTGTTACTTAGCTTATTTTAGGTCTAAGCAATCTCATCACAAAGATGAAGACATAAGGATGCGAAAGCTCCCAGGTCCCTTCTTAGTTCCAGGAGGACTGTGAGCTGCGCCCTAACACCAAGAGGGGCGCGCCCACAGCAGTCAAGCAATGGGTTCTTCAGATCCACACCAGGTAGCTCTCTGGAATAACTTCTGTCCTTGCTCCGTCTCATACCTGCAAACCTAAGATCTGCAGTGCCCATCTGATGTAGGCTTGGGCCAAACCACTCTGGCTGTCAGTGGGATGGCCACTTAACTATGCCCATTTCCAGAGCATTGATCAAGAGAAGAGCAAAAGGGTTATTGCCGTGTGTTGGCCAGCTCACAAATGCAAAACCTTGAGTTGGCTATTGACTGTGGTTTTCAAAGCAGAGCCAAGAACACTAAAAGATGACAGATACAGTTCGTACATCTATTGGCGTTGGGACATGGTTATGTTACTGCTGGTATCAGGGTGACATCATTTTTCATGAAGATGCTGTAATTGTCTTTGAATGTCATTAGGGGTGAAATTCCTTCACATGGAAATTACAGAGGAGACTGCAGTGCTCCAGTCAAAAGGGAGCTAAATGATACAGATGATTAAATGCACTGGCTTTAAATTTCTGTTCATAAACCAGGAGTGAAACCGCAGAGAATTAGGTTGTAGATAAAGACTGTAATAACCTGAAATTAGTTTAGGCATCCCTCTAATCTCATTTTTTTCAGTGTAGAATGATTCACTAGAAAATCTGTTTTCCTTCATTGGACAGTACTTTAGCCGTCTGTGGTCAAAATAAAAATACAAAGGGAGGGAAATAGGAGGAGCATGCTGACTGAAGTCAGTCCTTCTGCAGATGACAGGAGCAACCCCTTCTCCCTAAAATACACAGGCAGCCATGTTGGCCAAAACCCTTGGGCTACCATGCTCTGAGCCCTCAGAAGCTCGACAGGGTATGTCCCAGAACAGACCAGGTACCCATTCCTCTCTCTGCCAGCCACACTGAGGAACACAGGACCTGTGTTTAAGAATAGTGCTCTGCTATATGATGTTGAATTCACTGTCCCCTTCAACTTCTCCCACCCCTTAAATGAGGTCCTCAGAGAAATTCCTTCAGCTACCAAGAGTTTTAGCAAGCCTTCACATTATTATTTTTTCCATATTACTGTTGTGTTTGAGAAGCCTCATGAGAATCCAAGTACATAGTTTTGGGGCAATCAAACAGTGAGAGCCAGTGGCACGCTGCTCAGGTTGGCACCATAGGGTCTGGCGAGACCTCCTGTCTGTGTGGCTGGAAGCTTCTCTGATCTGGCCCTGAGTTTCTAGCTCTCAAGCGCCTGGTCCTTCAGCTATTTTATGAGAGAAAGCCATTGCGCAGAAATGCAGCATAACTGGCCAGCGGGTCTCCATTTTCATGTATCATATGGGGGGGTCTTGTCAAATGCAGACTGATTAGGCATATCAGTGTGCCAGGCCTGAGACTCTATCCCTAGCCAGCTTCTGGATGAAGCCAAGGATGCCTTCCTGCAGACAGGATTTCCTGTGATTCACTTTGTGCTTGCATTGACTTCAGTAAAATAGACATACAATTGACATAATCCACAGAGTTGGTGAAAATTTTCATCTAATTTCTATTCTGACCCAGAATTTGTTGAGGGATTGCATATGTGTTAGTTAGCCCAGGGAGTGAGGAAGAAGAACTCTTTAATCTTCCTCGTTAAGCGATTTTCATTCTTGTGTGCCAGCTGTGCACTTTGCCTCCTTGCTGAAGGTAGCGGGTGCCAATTGTAGCTTGCCATTTTATTAAAAAGCTCATCTTGGCTAAGTGCAAATAAGACTCAGAAATGTCACCACAGCCCCTGTGCAGGAGCACAAGGATTAGACAGAGCAGAGCTCAGCATGGCCTGTTGCATTGTGCTCCCCAGGAGGAATCTCAAGCTCGATTCCAACCCAGATGCCATTTGGGGTGATATTATATAGAAATTCCCGTAATTAAACTCACTAAACTATGACCAGCTGGTGTTAACCCTCTTGTTAGGTCACAAATTACTGCCTTCTCTTGTAGGAGAAGATATCTAGAGAGCTCCTCTGTGTCCCAAATTAGTCACAGCTCTCAGGAAAATGACCTCTGAAGTGCAGAGTGCTGCCGGGACCAGAAAGGAATTAGCGTATGTCTGTGGGGTTGAGGTCCGCAGGCAGATGCGTGCTGCAAGCTCTGCGAGGTGGGAGAAAGCAAAACTCATGAAGCTTGAGCTTCCTATGCTGTTGTGGACGAGGGAGGGAGCTCCATTGCCTCGAGGAAACATCTGCCTCAGGAGGTGGAGCTGATTTACAAAAGAGGTCAGGGTAGCTAAAAATCCATTAAGCATAGCATTGAAGGCGGTGCTCTGCATCTTCAAAAACACTTAGAAGCTTATCCACGAAAAGCTTGCTGTATTCATAGCTGTCAGGCAAATGCGGAAAGCGGAACACACAATAAGAGCCATCCACAACCCGCTCACACCTGCTGTACCCTCCCCTGGGAGGACGGACACAGACGCCCAGAGACCTTTTGGTTAGGCAGCATCACAACCGTGTCCCTTCCTGTCCTCAAGAGCTGAAAGCTCAGCAGCCGGCGCAGGTGAGAGACAGTTACGTGGCAGGCTATTAGAAGGCACAAGCGCACTTTACCATGGTTTCAGGTGTCAATGGGATTTGATGCCCAATAAATGTGTAGAAGTAAAGCAACAACAGAGCTATAAGAAATATCTGCCTACTAGAGTGCTTTAACCTAATATGAAAGAGAAATAAAACGCACACTACAAAATTATATATATATATATATATATATATATATATATATATATATATATAGTATAATACAGCTGCTACACTTAAGTACTATGCTATTGTTGAGAAATCAAGCCCTCTCTTGAAAGAGAAGCTAACGTGATAAGAGGCAAGATGGAGGCCTAGGGCACGCCGCGCTCGCACAGAGCACAGCAGGTGCAGCAGACGGCGGACCACCAAAAGAGTAAATCTTCACGTAAACCTCGAGTTCCAGGTCAGAAGTGAGAACTTCCGCAAGCGGCCCTGCGCTGCGCCCAGCAACGCTCCCACTGCACCTGCGCGGGGCCCTTCTTCCCCCGCAGCTTCTCAGCCGCAGCAACCGCACAGCGCAGGGGTTCTCAAAGCCAGGAAAGAGTTCTAATGTGTCCTCAGAGACCCTTGAGAACCCAGGCAGGATGCTTGATGTACAGGCAAGAGGTGGAACGGCTGCCTAGCCAGCTGCTCTGGTTAAAGTCATCTGGGCTGCAGGCGAAAGTGTGAAGCAGAGGACTGAAAATGAGAAAAGGGAACTCCAGCCACCCAGGGTGCAGCAGTTTAAGGGGGGAAAGGGTGTGAGATGGGGTACGCCAGGCACTGCTAACAGGAGGTTAATCCTTCTTTGCCCGATACAGTTGTCCACATCTACTGCAAACGTTTGAACGCTTACGCCACTAGGACATATTTTAGACCTGCCCTTGGGCACAATGACCTACTGACAAATGTATTCACTGCAGCATGATTTGGAGTGGAAAAGTGCTGAAAACAAAGTAAATGGTCATTAAAGAGTAGAAATGAATAAGTGACATCCAGCATATTCACTCAGTAATGGTGACATGATCAGGAGAAAGGAAACCATGTCCAAACCCACTGCTGTACTGAGAGGAAATCCAGGCACACAAGCAGACTTTGGTGGCTTCCAGGGACCGTATGCACTTGTCACTCAGTGGAAGGGCACAGAATAAACCATGAGCTGGGAACAATAATTGCCCCCTGAAAAGGAAAGTTTAGGAGCTAAGAGAGCCTGACCTTGTCATCTAAATCTTCCTCAATCATTTGCACTGTTTTATGGATTCATGTCGGTTGCCAAGGGAAATTTTATAAAAATCACTGTTTAGAAACACAAAACAGCTCCAGGGTATTTGGACAGCAGAACAGAACAGGGCTGAGACGAGAGGGCCTGCAGCTCTCCACCCCCTTCCCCGCGCTTGGCCTCAGGATGGCAGTCTGGTTCTTCCATTGTGGCTTTGCGGCAGCTCAGCCCCTGAATTTCCTCAGAGCTTTCTCTGCCTTCACCTGCATCTGCAGCGAATTCAATTATTAAGGAGCTGCGTCCCCAGAAGGAAAACTTTGATTTTATTCTATTTAACCCACTCGATCCTTTTCTTTCTAGCTTCTTCTCTCTTTTAAACTCTCCTTAGCAAACGCTGCCTGCTGTAGCACAGAAGGCAAGTTTGGAGGGTGGTCGCTTTCCAGAGCCTTCCTCTGCTGAAGGGTTCATTTTAGGTACTTTAGATGCATATACCTTGCTTTCTTATAATTCCAAGCAATGTCCTCATCTTATTCCCTTCTTCACCAACATTTCTCCACTTCTGCATATTATTCTATGTCTGGTGTGATGGAGATTTCTCTCAAAAACATAGACACTACGTCCCAACAAAATTTTGTGGGCATATCCAAGGGGTCACAGTTGGCCAAGGGGCTGCCAAGAGGCAGAGGAGAAGCTTTTGGCTTCTGTCTATCCTAAGCCCCTCTATCCTCCGTAACATCGTTTTTTTTTCAATTATTGTCCACACATATGCATTAATTGATTACTGTTTAGTAGTTTATTATTTTTTATTTTATTTACTTATTTATTTATTTTATTGAAATACAAATGTCAATCAGACAGTTTCAAGACACCTTAACCATACAGATTCGATAAATTAATACATTGCAAACTGTTTTCATAACGTTTTGGTATTGTACAAAGTGCATACATGACATTATATTTACAGATATTATTTTAGCAGATATCTCTTATCAGTGAATTAAGAGTGTAGCTGCTTACTTATTTTATTTTTTTATACCTGAATTACATCAAAAATTCAATAATTATTTTCCTAGTGGATGACCATAGTACTAGAAGCCGACATACTATCCTGTCCAACCACCATTAGTGCAGATCTTGCCTCTCATAGAATTATGTAGAAGCACAGCGTTATCTATCCCAACTGTACTGTCTATACGCACACATCATGCTTTTTTCTTTCTACACCCCTTCCTTTGTCTACACCTGTCAAAAGTGGGTGTTTAGTAGTTTAAAAAATAAAATCCATGAGTCTAGATATAAGCTGTAAGTCAGGTTATTTAATACAGCTGATTTTGTTCTTGCTTTAATAAAATGCGGTCAATAACTGCACACACCCCTTGGTTGTTCCCATGTGCCGTTTCACTCCCACCCCTCAGCTTTTCTCCCCACTGCTGCCCTGTCTTGTAGTCTTCACTCTCCCCTCCCTGTGTTCACATGTCCCCAACAGATACCCAGCCTGAAAATCTCCAATCTAATGCAAAGAAGTCTGGCAGTAAGGGCTTAAACTCAAGCTGATGTTTTCAGAAGGAAGAAAAGCCAATATGGTGAGACAGCCGTAAACCCAGCCCCATGATTCAGGTCATGCAGACAGAGCCACAGAAGGCACCTCTCAAATGTTCTGAGCTGCAGACTTGCAGGAGGACAGCAGCCAAGGAGCAGCAGGCAGATCACTACCAGAAAAAAGCCCTACAGTTTTTTAAAGGGAAGATAATACATAGGAATGTAGGGTTAGGGTATATAGCTCAGAGGCATAATCACCTGCCTGGCAAGCGTAACATCTCAAGTTTGATCCCTGGTATCAAGATACCATTTATTTTGGGACCAGGGAGATAGCTCAGAAGTCTAAGTGCCTGCCTGGCAAGTGCAAGGACCTGCGTTCTATCCCCAGTACCGCATGCCATGACCTGAAAATGCGTGGTGGTGCACACCTGGAATCCCAGCACTTGAGAAGCTGAAAGCGTGAGGATCACTGTGAGTCCAATCTGTGTAGTGAGACCCTGTAGGCCCTGTATTAAGTACATAAAGAGGAGGAGGAGGAGGAGGAGAAAAAGAGGAAGAGGAAGAGGAGGAGGGAGGAGGAGGGAGAAGGAGGAGGAGAAGGAAAAGGGAAGAAGAAGAAGAAATTTAATTGGGGGATGACAAAAATATGCCCTAAAATGATGTACCAACAGAAGTCTTTTTAAAATTGACATTGCTAGAAAGTTCCCTCCCTCTCTCTCTCCCTCTCCCTCTCCCCCTCCCTCATCCCTTCCCTTCTCCTCTCCCTTCTCTCTCTTCCTCTGTCTCTCTTTTTCTTTCTGTCCCTCTCCCCCTCCATCTCCTTCTCCCTCTCCCTCTCTCCCTCTACCACAGCAGGATAAAGACAGTCATGGACTGTTTTAGTGGACAGTTTCCTTCTGAGGCAGTAAAATATGGGGAAAATGTCTAGTGCCCCAACTGGAAAATGTCAGTCCAACTAGGCTGAAATCTCAGCTTTGCTGTGAAATTGACAGTGAGGCTTAATCATGCTGAGATCTGTTTCTCCCTTGTGAGTAACCTGGCCTCGCAGCTAAAAGCATGGAATCCAAAGCTACACCGTCTGGGCTCAAGTCCTGCCTCCAGCACCTTCCAGGAGGTGCACCAGGCAAGCGCACTTCTCTGTGTGTCAGTCTCCTTGTCTATAAATTAGGGGGCATCCACATTCCTAGCTTAATAAGCACTATATTATTAAATGTCAAATTATTGAACATCAATACATACTAGAAGTATATAATAAAATTTAAGCTACAACAGAAAGAGCTTTAAAGAAACAATTTAGGTTAATGCCATGAAAAAACCCTGGACGAGGGCAAAAGAGAAATCAATGGCTTCTATTTATCTATCCTAAGCCCCTCTGTCCTCCATAGCATCATCTACAACTTTTGTCCACATATACACATGAGTTTGTTATTATTAAGTACTTTAAAACAATAAAATCCACAGGTCTAGATGTGAGTTGTGTCAAGTTACTTCATACAGCTGATTTTGTTCCTTCTTTAATAAAATGAGGTCAATACTTGCACACTCCCTTTGTCTGTCCCCTTCATGCCTTTTTACTTTCAGAAAGAAACACCATTTCTAGAGTATCTGGGACACGTGCCACCCTGGAAATCTTGCTGCAAATGATTAGAAGAAGGGCTGGCCAAATAGCTCAGTGGATTAAAGCTCTTGCAAGCAGGCACAGGTGCACATCTGTAATCCCAGCTCTTGGGAGGCTGTAAACAGGAGGACCACCGTGAGTCTAAACCTAGTAGTGAGACTCTGAACACCCTGTAGACCCTTCCTTAAAATAAAAAAATAAAAAAAATATAACCTGAAGGAAGATGTTCAACTAGAACATCAAGCACAAGTGGGAATCTGTTCAGCAATGCTGAGTGAAGGCTTTGTGTGCTGTGACCACAGGCTTGGGAGTATTCCGCTGTAGGACATATTCATTTAGGGGATCTTTGCTCTTTTTTTAAATTCAATTTTATTTTATTTTGAAGAATAGAAACAGAAGCAAAAAAAAAAAAAAAAAAAAGAAAAATGACACAAATGGTAACATGCAACAGTACATATGTTACAGATTTTCCAAACAGGAATGGTTAATTAACAGTGGTTTCTATATTATCTATTTTTATTGTCAAATCTGTTACTCATATTAAAGCCCAATGACTGGAAATTGATCCCCAGCAGCACATGTCACGAAGGCTCTGGCCCCAGGTGTGCTGAGCCAGCCACCGAGGCCCAGCGTGGTGGCACATGCCTGGAATCCCAGTGCTGGGGAGGGTGAAAACAGAAGGATCACTATGAGTCCAAGCTGTGTAGTGAGACCCTGTACCAAATACAAAAAAAAAAAAAAAAGACAAGGGAATCCTTTCAATAACTACATGAAAAAAATAGTAGCTCGTGAAGGTGAGAATGAAGAAATGACTCTACAAAGGAAACGCTTGTCTTGCACTCGCTAGAGATGAAGGGCTCTTTCCACCAGCGAGCATGTTCTGGGGTATCAGTAACCACACGGGCCGAACTCTGGCATCAAATGCTCACGGAGTCTGTGGCTTGCTTCTGGCAGCGCCATCTACTAGCCATGATGATTTGGCGTTGTTGTCCGTGTGACGGCGCTAAGAGACTTCCAGAGAGGAGATTGGCTAAGGGGTGCGCTACCTCATCAACAGGGGTCCCGCTGGTGCTCGCAGCTGAGCATGCAGTTAGGAAGGGCCCAGCCCGAGGCAGGTGACTGCAGTGCGTGTCTCCCCCTGGCCAGGGTACCGATTTCTACCTCCAGTCACCGTGAAAAGGGCTTCCCTTGTTGCACCACCTCGTTCTGCCACGACACTTTTGCTTTGAAGCCAGCCAGCCACGGACTGAAGCTTCTGAAGCGGGAAGGCAAATCCGTCCTCTCCTGCTGTCAGTTCTTCCTCTCTTGCTGTGCTTCACCAGCAACGGGCAAACTGGCTCCTCGGGACAGTAAGATACCGTAAAATACGTCCTCGCATTCCTAAGTACATTTTCAAAATCCAAGAAAGAGTTATAGTTTGACACAAATATATAAGCATAAAACTTGAATTTCCCCAGTTTACAACTGTTTCTCCCTATGCAATGACTTTCTTATTTTAAAAATTTGCCTCCTAGAGTTGAGGAAAGTAATTGATCAAAATGTGCTTATTATACATTTATTAACCTAGTATCAAACACAAGGTATTTCTAAACATAGGCTATTATTCTTTTTTATGTATTTGGTACAGGATCTCACAACACAGCTTGGTTTCGTAGTGATCCTCTTTTGCTCAGCCTCCTTAGTGCTGGGATTACAAGCCTGTGCCACCGTGGCCTGTCCCAGTGGCCAGCTCAGTGTGCCCTGGAGGAGATGCTGCAGCATGAGGTGTCAGGTATTGGACCCCGGTCATTGTGCGTGCCCAAGCAGGCACTTAGGCCACTGAGCTGTCTTGCAGGCCTTTAAGATATTATTTTTGATAATAAGCTTTAGTATATTCAGAGTTGGTACTCAGAAAAACTATACGTTGATCCATCTTTCACTTGTAAAACATTTAAATTGGGCCTCAAAATCTCTGCCACCAATATTCTGAAAAGATCTGTATTTTGTGTTAGTTTGGAAAGGAAATGAAAACTATTTTATTTCCAGTTTTTTTTGTTGTTGTTGTTGCTGGTTTTTGTTTTGTTTTGTTTTTGTGGACTTTTAAAAAGATTCCTTCTCTTGGGAGTTTTCC
The DNA here is from genome assembly GCA_004027165.1 of Ctenomys sociabilis. Taxonomy (NCBI): domain Eukaryota; kingdom Metazoa; phylum Chordata; class Mammalia; order Rodentia; family Ctenomyidae; genus Ctenomys; species Ctenomys sociabilis. Next base: position 31,257 of record PVKA01017794.1, on the reverse strand, counting down.
TAGAAGTGTTTGCACCTGAAAAAGCATACATCTTTGTTTTCTTGAGACAAGATCTTGCTACACAGTGCAGGCTGGCCTCCTCCAACTCAGTGGACCTCCTGCCTCAGTCTCCTGAGAGCTAGCGTCACAGGCATGTATCACGACATCCAGCTTGAAGTCATGCATCTGTCTGGTGGCACTCCTTCGTACTTCTTAGGCATAGTCCTGAAATGCAGAGAGAACTCAAGCTCTTAGGAGTGAGTCTGTCTTCCTTGCTAAGAACAATTCAAGTGTATTATGTCAGTGTTTGTTATTTCCGTCCTTGTGGCTTCAAAGATTGACACTCTTTACTCTCTCACTAGGTCACCAAAAGCTAAACGTACCCTGACCCACCTCTACCTTCAGGAGAATTTAAATTTAGAAAAATGGAGATTACTCTGACATAGCTCAAAGATTTTTTTTTTTAAATCCATCTTCTTTAACAACTGTGCCCAGGCAGAAGTACATACTTTAGTGTGTGACCCAGAGGAAGAACAAGGGGCCAAATTCAGTCACTGAATAGGCCTTGGATTCACTCAGAAAAGGACCAGTGAGAACACTGAAAATACCATAGAACTTACAAGAACAGACAGATGGTTGACACCATGGTAGGTCACAAAAATCATAACTAAGAAGCAGGAAATAGTTAATTAATAATAAATTTAGGAAAGTAAAGATCATTTAATACACTTGTACAAACAGCACATTGCTTCCTAATGAAAGTTTGTTGTTGTTCTTAGAAAAGCAAAACATGTCTACCATAATGGCAATTTTGGACTTAGATTTGCTAAAATCTGAAAATTTATGTCATTATTAGTGTTAGTTGCTGTATAGCCATTTTTCTTCTGAAAAACCAGTGAATAATTCCACATCACTTCTTCATTACCTATACCACTTTTTCTAAGATATTCTTTATTTTTTGTTTCTAAGATATTCTTAGGACTGTAATCTGCATGGAATTTCCTGTGCTCTGAAAATGTCTGATCTGCCTTTATTAAATGTTACATTTTTATCTAACTTTAAAATGAAGAACATATTATTCAATATAAAAGCAAACACTGTAATTATCAGCAACTCTCATGCTTTAAATCCTGCTATTTTATTTGTTAAAAAAATCACTCCTTTGTCTGGTCTGATAATTGGTTTCCATGCAACTGCTCAAAACACTGAATTTCTCTTCAGTGTCAAAACTCTGACACTGTACTTGATTATTTCAGGTCGGTTTACTGTATTAGACGACCCCCACCTCCACACCAAATAAGAAAACTTTATGTAGAAGAAAAAGTGTGTCTTAAAATTGGTTTTCTGTTCAATTCCAATAATCCACTTGTTCATAATCATCTTTCCATTACCCTGGTTGTTTGTCTCTATGAGACCCAGCTTCATTAGCCATTGCAGGGAGCCTAGGAACTGTACAATTATTGATCCCTCCTCATAGAACCTAGGTGATGTGAGGTGCTAGGCTCATGAGCTGCGGAGTTCAGAAGCTTAAATTTTGGCTTTCAAAGCAAGTCAAAATCATGTAGACACAATAGATTGAGTGCTTATCTTTATTCTGGAGATTCTCCATGATGTTATAACCTTGAAGATTTGACATTCAAACTAAATTTCTGACCATGCTATGATACTCTTTAAAACAAAAACTTAGCATTAGAATTATTACATTACTAAATCTCTTGCATTAGAATTACAAGCAGTAGGTGAATAGTTCACCAAAGCACAGGGTTAAATTTCTTCCTTTCTTTTCTGTAGTTTTAGGGAACAGTCTACAGGGTGTTCAGGATCTCACTACTAGATTGTATTCACAGTGATTCTCCTGTTTACAACCTCCCAAGAAAAAAGGGGGAACTGGGGAGATAGTACAGTAAGCACCAGCCTGGCATGTGCAGGGTCCTGAGTTCAATCCCCAGTACCGAAAAAAAAAAAAAAAAAAAAAAAAAAAAAAACTCCCAAGAGCTGGGATTACAGGTGCGCAATACCACCCCCAGTTTCAGTCACCTCTCAGGGCGCCCCTGGGGCAGGACCTGCATGGCAGGCCCCTGCACCTCCTTACAGGTGCTTTAATCTGCTGAGCTATTTGGCCAACCCTAGAGGGCTAAATTTCTTAGGACATTATGCAAGGGCCTGTGCATCAAACATAAAGTAACAATGAGAAGATGGAAATGTTAACTTCTCTAACCTGATCACTACACATCAAATGCATGCATTGAAAGATCATGGGGTCTCCCACCAATAGGAACAATTATTATACATCCAACAAAAATTTCCACTAAATGATGCTCCAGGGGATGTAAATGTTAATTACCCTGATTTGATCATTAGACATCATATAAGTGCATGAAATAATCACACTCCAGCCATAAACATGCATAATTTAAAAAATAATTTAACAAATTAATTGAGAAAGCAGCCAGTTTGTCTACTCTTTCACAATAATGAGGATAAGTAAATCATTGGAACAGGGATCCCATGAATAAATGAAAGTAGAAAGGAGCAATGGCGGCAGAACCAACAAGACCCATCTTGTAACAGCGGATGCTCTTGGGCCCGTGAGCACTGGCCTCACCCCTACGTGGCCAGTATTAGGAGCAGGAGTTTCACAGTGACCTGGCCATGTGTGATATTGCCTTAAATTAATTGATTTTACACCAACACTAATTTCTTCTCCAGTAGGCTCTACGGGGTAAAGTGAAATACCAGTGGCATTTTTTTCTCCATAAAAGGAAATATGTTGCAAGGGCACATGAAAATTGGGCCTGGGCTGGGGAGATAGCTCAGTAGAATAAGCACCTGCCTAGCAAGCACAAGGTCCTGAGTTCAATACCCAGTACAAAAAAAGAAGTTTTGATTTCTCTTTGTTAAGCTGATACTATCTCAACTGATCCTTAACAATATTCTTTACTACTGCCTTAGATACAGTTATGGATTGTTTGGCTGCATTTATCTATTAATTATGTTTGTTCTTTATTACTGATAGTTACATCATATACATTTTTCTTTGTAGATGTATGTGCCTATATATTTGCTTATATAAATCATGTGTAATTCTTCCATCTGCCTTAGGGTAATGACAAAAGATTCAGGGGCTCAGGAGCTAAGTTATTCTAGGTTAAACTTTGAAAGAACTGCTTTTCTGCTCAAGAAAAAGAGCTTACTCCTTAAGACAGTCTTCTTAATTTACTGCTAACTACAATAAACAACTGACAGTGTTGAGAGGGTAGATCCATAGATGTCAGAGGAAAAAAAAAATCAGATATATCAAGGAAAAAAATCACAGATGTGTCAAGATTACAATTCCAGCTTCACACCCTGCAGAAATCCTCTGCAATCTACAGAAGGTTTCCAAAACTGGAGTCAACACTAACATGTTTTTTCTTCATAAAAATATTCTTTTCTCTTATGAAACATCTCAGAATGTTTGCTATATTCATCTTTCATGGAAGGGGTCTAAACAGTGCATAGAACTGGCAAGTTTCTACGAGGCTTGTGTCACTATTTAACTTTCTTATCTGGATTTTATTTCTGTGCAAATGGCTAGCAACTATCAGTGATTACAATATTGGATCAGACAAAAATTCTTGCACTTGTAGGGACTGCAAACTCATCTAAAATGAGCTTCCTTCTCATCCATCTCCACTTTTTTGTTCTGCAGGTAGAGACCCAAGAATCAGGAAATAAAGGGACTTGCCCAAAATGATGTCTTTAGGAGAGGCTAGACTCAGACTTCATCTAAGTGGTTTGCTCTCTGTACTGGTCCTGAATCACTGCAAAATGAAAGAAGGTTAATAAACCTAGCTCTGCCCTGTGGGAGAGGGTATCATGTACTGCAAGAGGAAGCTCAGTTTCTGGGAGCATGGGATTAGTTTGAGCATTGATCTAAAAACTCTTACACAAGAATTTCTTAAGGGCATTCTTACTTTCCACTGAGCATTTCTCTCTGCTATTTCTGCTGAGCGAAAGCAGGGGTACAAAAAAAGTCTTGCCTTAAGCAAAAAAGCAAATGGAAGTTTCATGAAAATTGCACGGGTGCTCTTGACTTATCTTTATCCACCACCCTGAAATGTCCCCATGTGGAAGATAAATGGTGTTATTACATTCGCTGCTTAGTACTAGGTTCCAAAACTGCTGACAAGTCACAAATCCCAATAAAGTAAATGGAAGTTAATTATAAGTGAAGCCCACAGAAGTTGGCCAGGAGGTCGCAGTCAACAAGATGAACACTTTACCTCGCTGTGAAGAGGACTTTGGCTCTCGCTTCTCCAGCCCTGCATCTTTGCCCTGCCTTCCCTCTCAGTCTAAGTGCAGCTCCATGCTAGGAGCCAATGTACCATGACCCGAGGAGCCAAGAAGCAGCGCCATCAGCCCACACCTGGAAGATGCTCCAGGAGACCTCAGCCGCCCACGGCCCAGCGCTACCTCTATTCCTTTCAAGAGCAGCATGCGTCAGCCACTGCTCACGGCGACATCTTGGCCTGAAGTCGACTTAGTTCTATGGCTACTGACTGCTGTTAGAGCCACATAAGAAAGGTGAAGTAGGATGTTCCAAGAGCTGTAGTCCCTGGGAACAGGCAGTGAGAGTTTCTGCCCTCAAAAGAGGACAAACAACTATCCCTGGACCAAAGGAAAGCGTGGGCTAAGAGCATGGAGGAGCTAGAAGGAGCTTAGGATTCTGGCGCTCACCCTTTGCGGGGGAAAAGCGTAACACCGTCTGATGCTCTAGTGGCTCATGCATTCATTCACTCAAAATATATTTTTAATGTTCATACTGTGCAAATGATATAATTGTTCTACCATGTATCCTGCTGGGCATTTATCATTCGACAAATTCACTGAAGAATCCATGTTTTGAATTTTAAAGTATTGTATTATTAGCCCTAATTCTAAATTATTCTTTTGAAATGTTGATTGCTCTAGTCCTTTTCAGAGACATCGCAATGCACAAAAAAATGCTAAGGTGCTCTACTCATTTTTGAAATTAACTCTGTTTAACCCAGTACTTTTCACATGCACAGGCAAGTAACTCCTTTATCTCTTTTCAACCAAGCCTGTTCACAACTCAGGAGCCAGTGTTCCATGAAGCACACTTTAGTAAAGGCTGTAACTCTAGCCAATCAACCCCAAGTATACTTTCTAAACTCTGAATTTTGTATGTATCATGATACTTGGTAGATTGCTGACAGATTATTTTCCTGCCTGAGCTCAGCACCAAAATAAACACCTCATTTCTTCAAGATGCAGCAGAAAGATAAAACTCTTGTGTGTAAGCTTAAGTGTGGTGGTGGGCAGGGGCTTATAAAGGAAGGAAGGCGCTTAGGGGCCACGGAGTCTCACACTCTGTCTTTGTGCTGCGCTAAAACAAGCCATCTGGGGAGGAAAGAAATACCTGGTGTCCCCTGGCCTCTGAAGAAATGCTCAGTGCTATTTGCCATGCACTTGAACACGCGAGCCGTAGAAGCCTCAGCCACATGGCTGTGTATCTACAGCTCACAGAGGTTACAGCCTAGGAATGGGCAAAGAGTTCACAAGAAAGATTAGCTCAAAGTTGGCAAACGTAATTGTAAGAAAGAAGTATAGACTAAGTCCAAAGGATAAATGATCTGAGGAGAAAGAGATTGTTCCCCTGTTCATCAGGGGAGAAGAGATTGTGGAAGGCTTTTGGAAGAAATCACACTTACAGCAGAGCATCACACCTAAGCATATTTAGAAGTCAGAAGGCTTAGAACTTGTAATAAATCAAACAATAAGTTGAAAGCTCCAAAAGTAAAATCAAATGAGTCAGCATAAAGAAATACTCCCAAATTTTATTTCTCAAAATTGTTTGTCATTTAGAAAACTTCTTCTTTTTCTCCTTTGCAGATCATGAGATGAGTGACAGTACGTAAAACCTATTCTCTTCCAAGTGACTAAGTCTTATTGGAAAGTGATATGAAACCTGCAGCAGAGCAATTAGTTATTTAAAAGGCATTAATATTGAATATCGACTATGAGTGAGGATTTACAATTGCATTGATGTAATTCCGAGTTTAATCAGGCTTATGCTTTTACCCAATGCTAAATATAGCTGGAAAGTGAAAAGCAAAAAATTTAAAATTTGCCAGTCATGACCCAAAACTGGCAGTCTCTAGCAAAAGGGGATAAAATAAAAGGCCATATGCAAGAGCTGAGCACTTTTCATATTAGCGATGATGATGACACTTCTGTTTTCAGTGAGAGCCTAGGAAATGAACCCTGTGGTTTACTGTGGAACCCAGCAGGGCTTTCTGGTTTGTAAGAGAGATAGTGAGAGCTACTGGCTCCAGCCCTTCTTAGCCCTAATCTGCTATTCCTTTCCTACTAAGCCCTAGCTGATCATCTAGCTACCTTTCAAATGTTGCAATGCAAATATACTTCATTTATCAATACCTTTCCTTATGCATAATATTTTGTATGACCAACTTTGCAAATCTTTTTCACAACATGAGGTCAAAAATCTGTTTTGGAAGCTTAGCTTTCTTTTTTAAGTTTTAAAAATTTATTTATTTATTTATTTATTTGGTACACAGTTTCACTATGCAGCTCTGATTCACAGGGTTCCTTCTGCCTCAGTCTCCCCAGGGCTGGGATTACAGTATGTGCCCCCAGGCCCAATTTCAGTGGCCAGTTCTGTGCAGGAGCAGCATGGCATGCAGTACATGGGATCAAACTCAGGTCTTTGTGCTTGCCAGTCAGGAACTTCAACCACCGAGCTATCTCTCCAGCCCTGGAAACTTAGCTTCCTTATCTTACAATTTATCTAAGAATAAAATTTACTTCTTTTGTTCAATACTGCTGCTATGGCAAACAGAAACAGTGAAACATCAGCTTGGATTTGGAGGTAGATTTATTTATGTTCACAGGCAGTGACCTCTGAAAACCATCAGGCCTCCAAGGCTCAAGGAGTGAGGTTTTTATCTGGTTTGTAAGCATGAAGCAGAGTATTTGGCAGTTCTGGATTGGTCCTTGCAGTGGGCACCACAGTAGCCAGCTGTGCATCACAGGGACCCCCATTTATAAGACGCAGGATCATCAAGAACTGAGGCAAACTGGGGGTTTCCTGGGCAACAACAGCAGCCATTTTCAGCTACATTGCTACTAATAGTTCACCCAAGACCATTCTTCATGAAGGTCATCTATCCTCTGGAGTGTCCTTCCTGTCCTAAACTAAGAGTCTCTGTACTCTGGGTTTACTTATGGACCCTTGATTCTGTTCTGATGATTAACTGGGCTGCTGTCTATCAAAACTGTACAGTTTTGTTCTCATAGCATAATAAATCCTGATAAATGCTGTGGCTTTGTTCTGTAAGCCTGACACTTTGGAGCTTCATGTAGACCTTAGACTCAGTTGGTGACCTCTTGTCAAACACTAATGCTAATTTTAAAAATCAGCTTGTAGTTTTCTGACATTTACATTGAACACATAGGTGAATTTGTGGAGAAATGACATCTTTTGAGCATTGGATCTTAAGGAATAATGCATGTGATACCTTCTACACATTTAGGTTTTCTTTCATTTCTCTTCTAAGATGTTACCAGGAATCCCAGTTTGGTGAGTCTGGGGCAGAGTCTTTGGCTTCTTCGCCTGCATGCCAGCCTTGCCACCGCTCCCCCCCCCCCCCGTTAAGCCCATCGTCCCACTCTGGGAATCCTGGGTCGGTGAGTCTGGGGCAGTCTTTGGCTTCTTCTCCTGCGCGCTGGCCTCACTCCCCCAAACCCCACCATCCCACTCTGGGAATCCCGTTCGGTGAGTCTGGGACAGAGCCTTTGGCTTCTTCACATGCATGCCGTGCTACCCAGAGCCCCTCTTCCAAGCCCGCCGAGAGAGTGGGAATTTTCCCAACTCTCTGGGCATCCAAGTTTGGTGAGTGTGTGGTGAGACTGAGGGAGAGAATTAGGCTTCACCAATGCACTCTGCACCATCCAGAACCTCAGGCCCCAAGACATGCTAACCAGAGACCTTCCTGAAACACCCCAGACAAACCTGCCTGGAAACTCCCCGGAGCCCCTGCCCCCAAGCCTGCCACGGGAGTGAGAACTTTTGGTGACTCTCTCAGCAGTACATCCATTCCACCTGGCCTGGGGAGTGTGAGGAAGAGCTTCTGCACCCCTCCAGTGATCCCCTGAAAAGTAACCCAGCAGAGGGAAACCACAGGAGCTACAGCAAAAAAGAACCGAACACAAAAGCCAGACCCCGGCGAGGCATAACTGGATAATCTCAAACTTAAAAGACTGGCACCTAAATCTCATTATGTGCTAAAGTTATAGCTACACCAAAGTGTGACACCAAAGGTCAGAGGTCAGTGCTATACAAAATGACAAAGACAAGGAGAAAAATGCAATCTCAGACCTCGAGTCCACCAATAAGTGCAGAGTACACTAGCTCAGCTGAAATGAATGAATTTTAAAAGATGGAAGCAAAGGAACAACAGCAGAAAGGTACAGAGGAAATAAGACCAGAGTTAACAATTGAAATAAAAAAAGAAATACTTGAATACATAGCATCTGAAATAATGAATCAAATCCAGAAACATATGGGGGAAACCCAATGCTCACCCAAAACAACTGCAGAGAACACTGTTCCAGCTGAAATGTATGAATTAACAGCATCAGAAGCAAAGAAACAACACCAGAAAAGTCATAAGGAACTCAAAGCGGAAATAATTTTTGAAATCAAAAAGGAATTCTTTGAAATCATAGCATCTGAAGTATGGAAACACTTCCAGAAATATACAGATGAAACCCAGTTTGGAAGAAACTCTGCAGAAAAAGAATTAGTAGTTACCTCCAAAGAAGACATGGATAAAAAAGTAGAGGAGACCAGAAATATGATGGATACCTGGAACGAGCAATACAGAAAAGAAATAGAAAGCATGAAGCAGAGTTAAAGAGATATAGAAGAACTAAAAATATCAATCATGAGTCTACAAAATCGTTTGAGTGAAAGCAAAGACAGAGTTTCAGATCTTGAAGATGCTGGTGCAGCTAGTTAAAAGATGAGAAAGGATCTCTTAAAAAAAATGAGAATGCAGGGAAAAAAATCCATCACCTGCAAGACGACGCCAGGATGAACAATGTGACATTAATTGGCATCAATGAGAATGAAGGAGTCAATACAAATGATATAAAAAGAATATGGGCAAAAGAAATTTCAGAAAACTTCCCAAACATGAGGAAACAATCTAACATTCAGGTAACTGAAGCACACAGAACACCAAATAACTTCAACCCAAGTAAAAACACACCAAGACATAAATAGTCAAGATCCCAGAAATACAACACAAAAATAATATACTGAAAGCTGCTAGAGAGAAGAAGCAGATCACATTCAAAGGAAAACCCATCAGAATTACAGCCGACCTTTCTACACAAACCATGAAGGCAAGGAGAGTATGGAGCAGAGTTCTTCAAGTCTTGTATGAAAACAAATTCCAGCCCAGACTATATTACCCTACAAAACTCTCTTTCAAGTTTGGTGGAGAAGTGAAATACTTCCACGAAAAAGAACAACCAAAGAATTTCATGATGACAAAGCCATCCCTACACAGACTACTGAAAGATGTTTTAGAGAGACACCACAATGAAGACTACAATGACCAGAACTCCGTGAATGAGAATAGAAGGAACCCACTAAACAGGACAATTAAACACAGGATACAAAGGAGTAAATAACAACAGGTAAATATGACAAACATAAGTGAACACATTTCAGTTATAACCATCAATGTAAATGGATGCAATTCACCAATTGAAAGAAATGGACTGGCACATTGGATGAGGAAACAAAATCCAACAATATGCTGCATGCAAGAAACACACTTAACTCAAAAGGACATTCATAGGGTTAGAGTCAAAGGATGGAAAACAATACTGCATGCCCCAGTATGTCAAAAAAAATCAAGAGTAGCAATTCTGTTCTCAGTCTCAACTTCAAACTAAAAATGATCAAATGACAAAAAGAATGCCACTATATATTGGTTAGGGGAAAAATTCAATTGGAAGAGGTAACACTCATAAATATCTATGCACCAAGCACAGGAGCACCAAACTATATAAGACAAATCTTAGTGGACATGAAAAATCTAATATCCAAGACGAAAATCTTAATGGGAGAACTAAATACTCCCTTATCTCAAAAAGATAGGTCTACCAGATGAAAAATTAGCAAAGATGTAGCAGAACTGAACCAGAGCTTGGAACAAATGAATCTAGTGGACATATACAGAGTGTTCCATCCAACCACAGCTGAATACACATATTTTCCAGCTGCACATGGGTCATTTTCCAAAATAGACCACATACTAGTCCAGAGGTCATGCTTAAGTATATGTAAGAAAATAGACATTATCCCATGCATATTATCTGACCACATTGCAGTAAAACTGGAACTAAGTGACAAAAGAAACAAGAAAAACCCACTAAATTCATGGAAATTAAACAATACCCCCTACTCAGCAATCAATGGGTTACAGATGAAATTTAAAAAGAAATTTAATAATATCTACAATTCAATGAAAATTCAACCACAACCTACTGGAATTTAGGGGATGCGATGAAAGCAGATCTTAGAGGTAAAATCATAGCTATGATCTCACACATTAGGAAAACAGAATGGGAACAAATTAGCACCCTAATGTTGCACCTCTGATAACTAGAAAGAGAAGAGCAAACAAAACCCAGAGTGCAAAGATGGGAAGAAAACATAAAGATTAGAGCAGAAATTAATTCAATTGAGATGAAGAAAACAGTTCAAGGAATCCACAAATCAAAAAGTTGGTTCTTTGAAAGACTAAATAAAGTTGATAAGCCTCTAGCCAAACTCATCAAAAAGAGGAAAGAAAACATTCAAGTACATGCAATAACGAATGAAAAGGGTGAAATCACAACAGACCCAGTGAAAATTCAGAAGATTATCAATAGTTACTTCAAGAATCTCTACACTCACAGAAGAAATGGACAGATTTATTGAAAGGTACAAATTACCAAAACTGAACCAAGAACATATAATTCTCAATAAACCAATAACAGCCAACGAAATACAAAACATAACAAAAAGCCTACCGGCAAAGAAAAGTCCAGGTCCTGATGCATTCACAGCTGAATTCTACAAGAAATTTATAGGAGATATAATCCCTACACTCATCAAGCTCTTGAATGAAATTGAAAAGGAAGCAGTTCTCCCAAAATCATTTCTGGAGGGAAGTATAATACTGATTCCAAAACCAGGGAAAGACACAACCAAAAAGGAGAACTACAGGCCAATCTCCCTCATGAACATAGATGCAAAAATGCTCAACAAAATCCTAGCAAATAGAATACAGCAAATCATCAAGAAGATCATACACCATGACCAGGTAGGATTCATCCCAGGAATGCAAGGATGGTTCAATATTTGAAAATGTATAAATGTAATACCCTATATTAATAGATGGAAGTCTATAAACCACATGATCATGTGAATTGATGCAGAAAAAGCTTTTGACAAAGTCCAACACTCATTCATGTTCAAAACCCTGCAGAAAAGTGAAATAGATGGACTCTGCCTCAATTTGATAAGAGCCATCTATGACAACCCAATGGCTAATATAGTTCTAAACTGGGAAAAACTGAAATCTTTTAATCTTACATCTGGTACAATACCAGGATGTTCTCTATCACCCCTCCTATTCAATATAGTTTTGGAATCATTAGCAACAGCCCTTAGAAAAGAGGGAGAAATAAGAGAATAAGAATAGGTAAAGAAGAAGTTAAATTATCACTATTTGCAGATGACATGATACTTTACATGGAAGACCCCAAAAATTCCACCAAGAAACTACTAGAACTGACACAGAAATTCAGTTGCATAGAAGGATACAAAGTCAATACTCAAAAGTCAATAGCATTCCTCTACACAGATAACAAGCACATTGAAAGGAAAACAACAGAAACAATACCTTTTACAATAGCACCACAGGAAATGAAATGCCTTGGAATTCACTTAAACAAGGAAGACAAAGATCTTTTTCCAGAAAATTACAACACCCTAAGGAAAGAGATTATAGAGGATTTCAGAAAATGGAAAGATATTCCATGCTCCTGGATAGGAAGAACCAACACCATGCAGATGGCCATACTCCCAAAATTGCTGTACAGATTCAAAGCAATCCCATCAAACTGCCATCAACATAACTTCCAGACCTAGAGAAATCATTCCTAAAATTTATTTGGAAGCAGAAAAGACCTAGAAAGCAAAGGCAATCTTGGCCAATAAAGACAAGGCAGAAGGTATCACAATTCCTGACTTGAAATTATATACTACAAAGCACTGTGATAAAATCAACATGGTGGGGCTGGCAAAATAGCTCAGCGGTCTAAAGCGCCTGCTTTGGCAAGCTTAGGCAAGCTCTCAGGGACCGCGGTTCGATCCCCAGCACCACATGTCGTGCCATCCCCTCCCCCAGGGCGGGCTGAGCTGACCCCGCCCACCCGCAAGAAAAGAGTCCGTGATGTGTAGCGAGACACTGTAATAAATAAAATTAAATTAAAAAAAATAAAATCAACATGGTATTGGCAACAAAATAGACCTGAGGATCAATGGAATAGATTAGAAGATCCAGAGGCATCTACAAACACAGTCACTTGATCTTCGACAAAGGTGCTAAACAAGCTTACTGGAAGAAAGATAGCCTCTTTAACAAATGGTGCTGGAAAAACTGGCTTTGTATATGCCGAAAACTAAAACTCGGCCCAGCTCTATCACCATGCACTAAGCTAAAGTCAAAATGGATTAAAGATCTAAACATTAAAACAGAAACACTCAATCTCTTGGAAGAGAAAGTAGGAGAAACTCTTAAAGACACAGGGGTAGATAAAGAGTTAATGAGCAAACATATATTTGCTTGGGAAACACTTGAAAGAATCAACAAATGAGATCAACTCTTCTTAAGGAGCTTCTGCATGTCAAAAGAAATTGTCAACAGAGTGAAAAGACAAGCCACAAACTTTGAAAAAATCCTAACTAATAAGCAATCAGACAGAGGACTACTGTCTAGAATTTATAAAGAACTAAGATATAACAGGGCCCTCAAATTTAAAGACCCAATTCAGAAATGGACATCTGAGATGAATACACACTTCTCAGAGGACGAAATTAAAGAAGCAAATAAATATATGAAAAAATGCTCCACATCGCTAGCTATTCGTGAAATGCAAATAAAAACAACACTGAAATATCATCTCACTCCAGAAAGAATGGCTATCATAAGGAAATCAACCAACAACAAATGTTGGAGAGGTTGTGGGGAAAAGGGGACACTTCTCCACTGCTGGTGGGAATGTAGACTGCTGCAATCATTGTGAAGATCAGTGTGGAAACTCCTCACAAAAGTAGGACTGGAAATCCCATTCAAGCCAGCTCTTCCCCTACTGGGAATTTTCCCAGAGGAACTCAAAACATCCTATCATAGTGATATATGTGTACCTATGTTTATAGCAGCATAATTTGTGATAGCAGAATCTTGGAAACAGCCAAGATGTCTGTCACATAAGGAATGGTTGAAAAAGATGTGGTAGTTCTATACAATGTAATATTACTCTGCTATTAAGGATGATAAACTTGAAGCGTTTATATAGAAATGGATGCCACTTGAACATATACTCATAAGTGAAATAATCCATACGCACATGTGCAAATATCATATAGTCTCCCTAGTATAAGAAGTCAAAAGAAGAAATACAAATAGAAATATAAAAATAAAGAGAATTTTGTCAGATAGTTAGGACAAACTGAATGACATATACTGCAGGGTACTAATCAGCTTTTCTTCTGGATGGTTAACAACCTAAGTTCATAGACCAAGAATTGGAGAAATAGAAGAGCCACAAGGTCAGCCAACATTTTGACCCTAGCCTTTCAAGGTCAGCGAAGACTCAGGACATAGCAGAACCTGCATCATGAAACTCAGTTGTGCCCCAAATTTTCTGATCAAGGAGATTACAGAGCCACAGTGGAAGGAGATTGATGATCTATAGTGTGCCTGGGGAGAGTCACATGGAGAGAAAACTTTCTTTCAAGCTTTCACAGAGAGCAAACTGGTCAAGCATTGGCCATGACTCATCCAAATAGCTGACACAGACAAAGGATCTAGGGTAAGGTGCAGGATTATAAGATAAACCCTGAGGGGACTTCACTGACCTCATCAGAAACAAAAGATGCATTTTTTTGTTATGTAGGTCTTACTCTATCTCAGTCTTAACTGTCCAGCAGAAAAGTATAAAAATAAGGTATATAATTCAGGGCCATAATACTAAGTTGAGCTATAAATGGCTATAGTCAACAAGTTCTTCATATAAGTCACTATTATTGTGGAATGCTGGATTGTGTTGGGTTTTTTCACCGAATTCAGACACCTATAGTGGTTTGATTACAACAGAGTGCCCATCTTTGATAGATCTAGACAAAAAAAAAGGGGGTATACAAAGGAAGAACCAAGATGTGTTTGGATAGACAGTACAATTAGGGTAAATATGCAGTGCTTCTGCATAATTCTATGAGAAGCATGATTTGCACTAATAGTGGCTGGACAAGTTATTATGTCGGCTTTTAGTACTATGTATGGACTACCACTAGGAAGATAACTAGGTAGATAGTATTAATTATTGAATCTCTGATACAATTCAGCTATAAAAAATAAGTATACAGCTACACTCTCTTAAGTTTCTGATTAGAGACAACTGCTGTAATAGTGTCTGTAAGTACAATATCATGTATGCACCTTGTACAATACCAAAACATTATGAAAACAGTCTGTAATGTATTATCAAATCTGTCCTGTTAATTTGTCTCATTGCTATTTGTTCTTCAATTAAAAAAAATAAGATGTTGCCATTCCCTGTGGAGAGGATACTGGGGCCAGTGGGAGGGGCCAGAGGCAGCGCCTCTGAAAGGACTTTTTGAAGGAAGTGTGTGTGGTGGATGTCAACCGATGGTCGACTTGTTACACTCAGCTGGACTGAACTAGCCTGGTGCTGGGTGCGGGAAGCCAAGCTGAGGGTTTTGGCTAGTAGGGTGAGAAGCGGAACTGTAAACACTGTTAAAGGCTGAGGGAAGCTCTTTGTAGAAGCTGCTAGAGTTTTGGAAGCTGCTGGCTCTCCTGGGCTCTTCTGCTGGAGGGCCTTGACATGCTGGTAACTTGGTTGTCCTCATCAGAAGAGGAGCTCCGGACCTTGCAGTTTCTGAGAATGGCAGGGGCCGCTCTGGTCCTCCCTTCAGCATCACTTCCTAGCTCTGCAGGGGAAGATGGCGCACAGCTCAGCCTTGTGGAGAAGCTCGTCATGTTGGTATCTCAGCTATTCCCAGACTCAGAGGAGCTCAGGACCCCACTGTTGCTGCAGACAGCTGAGGTGCTTTTCTGGGGTGCTCTGGTTCTTACCTTGAGTGTCTTTTCCTTGCTCTAGTTCAGATCCTTCATCCTGCTGGCACAAACTTTCTAGCTTCTTCCACTGACCTTCTGGGCTTCCCAGCACAGGTCCATGAAGCAGGCCTGCAGGAGACACTGCTCCAGGCCTCCAGCTAGAGTCGTGGGAGGCATTGTCATGAGCTCCGGGTCTTCAGCTGAACTCATGAAAGACACTACCATGGGAGCCAGGCCCTGAACTGGATTCTTTGGCCTTTAGTATGTGGATGAATTTCCTGCAGGCTTTGTATGTAACTCTTTGGATGATTCATTATAAAATAATCTTATAAAATATGTCCTACATTGTGTTGTTCACCTTGCAAAACCCCAAGCCGTGATAGCATGAAATGCTTAGAGGTAAACAAGAAAAGCATTGAAATAAAGTGGAGGTGGTCTCAAAGTTACTAAGAAACAGCGAAGAATTCTACCATTATTTATCTCACTTAAATTTCAAAGTAACAATGACATTTCTCCAGTTTTAACAGGTTGGCTGTTTTTCTTGTAGAACAGGGATCTGTGGTTTTTTTTCAGTAGATGACATGACAAATATTGGAGGTTATAGGAGCTAAGAGTCAAAATAAATGCAAGTCCATAGGTATTTTTATACTCATTTAGAAGGTAATCATTTAAAAGTATAAAAACTATTCTTAGCTCTTGAACCATGAGAGAAAAACCTCAACTTGCATCAGGAATAAACAACATTAAACAGTGTTCTATTGTTACCTTTATTCTTTTCTGTCTTTCTGGGATTTTTGTTTCTCTCCTTTTTCTCCATTTCTTTTCTCATTTTCATAAATACTGCACTCTAGATTTAAGGGTCAGTAAAAAGCCTCATCTAATATTCTCCCTTTCCATTTATATAATCAAATACAAACATCTGCAGATATTTATGGAGAAAGGGAACCACAGCAGTGTTCTATAACAAAGGAACAATTTCACATTTACTCTGTGTGTTGTTTTTCTAATAAAATAATGCAGCACCAATAGCTCTCTAAGTCACAGAATGCAGGTATAGTTTATTCTTCAAATATCTATGAGTGTTCTATTATGGAATTGCACACATTTATAAAGGTGAAGCAAATAATCATGTGTACATATCCTTACATTTGTATGACCTTAATTTTTAGTTCTGAGAGTTGGTGTCCTAAGTGAGGTTGCTGGCAAAAGATCATGTATATGCTTAGCTTTAATGATTGATCCCAGAATTTTTTCAGAAAGCATGCAATCATTCACATTTCTACCAATGCACTATAAAATTACATTTTCTGCTCACCTCTACCATCATTTAATGTTATCATGACATTTAGTGCTTGCCAATTTCATGAATTAAAAATTTGCTACTTAGGGGCTGGAGAGGTAGCTCAGTGTTCTAAGCATCTGCCTGGCAAGTGCAAGGACCCAGGTTCAGTCCCCAGTACCATATGCCATTCAGGCCCCAGAACCCTGGGCACACCCAGTCAGTTCCAAAACCGGGCATGGTGGCACACACCTGTAATGCCAGCACTAGAGAGGCTGAGACATTCCGGATCACTATGAGTCTGAGCTGTGTAATGAGGCCCAGTACCAAATAAATAAATAAATATATTTTTTTAAAATTTGCTATCATTAAATAGCAAAATTAAAATTATGCATAATTTTATTGGTCTTTTCACTGTGGCATGCTACCTGAGATCTCCATTTAAAAAAAAAAAACAATGAGTTGTAGCAAAGTCCATGGCTAATTTGTTGGATATTCCATGAACTGAGGGAACATTCATGTTCTCCATTCCTCGGCAGGCAGTTGCAACAATTTACGATCCTCTCTCTCCAGTTCTTCAGCAACTTCCCCCGTACCTTGCATGGAGGTGACAGGAAGTCGCCTTTGCCATCAGGTGCATGCATGCCTACACCTGCTTTTCCCTGCCTGGACCTGCTAAGTGCTTGAGAATGAACCCTAAACTGCTGGTTTGCCCTTGAGGCCTGTGTAGGTGTGTGCCAGGCCCATCGCTGCAGCCTGGCCTCCTGCCTTTGCCCTGCCACGGCCTCAGCATTCAGGTCACAGCAGCTTTGCAACGCCCTAAGTACATCTTGCTTCTTAGGTCCCTGCTTGTCAGTGTCTTCATTTGTGCTATTCATTCCATCTAGAATATTCTTCCAAACACTTCCCCCAGAGGCCATCTCATGGGCTTCAGCATAATGTGAAACATTGCATTCAATACAGCACAACTTGCATGCCCCTGTTCCGTGCTGAGCACTGGAATTACAGTGACTGATTCTGGCCTTGTTCTTGCCCATGAGGAGGAAGGAGAAAGAAAGATGGAACCAGAAGATACAACTGTCCTGCAGTCCAAGCCTGTAACTGGAGTATAAGGAGGTACAAAGGGGCTGTCCATGCCCTCTTATAATTGGCCAATGGTGGCAAACAGAGAATGAAATGACAGAGGGCAAACTGAAGGACAGCAGTTAAGTAGGAAATGAATGTAGAATTAAGGTATAAAATGCAGGAGGAGGAGAGATAAAGAAAATACTGAAACTCAAAAGCTGCTTTTATGTATGTATGCAGAGATAATAAAAGTGTTTATACCAAGAGTAAATGCTTGATAGTTTAAACTAATCCCTTTACTGTGAGCACTTGTCCTTTATACATATGGACTCCATTTTGTTTTAGAAAAAGTGCTGAGTTCAGGTATTCCCAGGTCTTGTGATGAATGTTAAGGATAAAAAAAAGGGTATTGTTTCCTGGGGCTTCTTGAGAGGATTGTAATATTTGAGTGATGGGTTTGAAAAGTTTTTCTCTATGCTACACCTTTTAATTTCAGGCAAAACCAAGAGTTATATAGTAGTGTAACATTTAACCATGTCAAAATATACAAATAAAGCTTAGCTGATAGTCACACAGAGAAACAGGTGGCCTTGACAGATTTGGCCCCAGGAGCATGGTTTGCCAACTCATGATCTAGAACTGTGCTGTATGATGCACTGTCTTCTAGCTACCCACTATCACTGACCAAGAGACGGGCCAAGTCTACACAGAGATGTGCTGTAAGGGACCAGGATGCACTGGCTGCTCCAGGCAAGGTACAAAGACAAAAAATGTAAAATGGACAGCAATTTTTATAGGGCCACCTGCTAAAGCATTGACCAGAGGTAAGGGCTCCTTTCTGGACTTCTAGGGCGTTGTATGAGTAATGGAAGAACCCTGGTGGTGCAGCTCCTCACAAGCCCACCTCACCAGATTCCAATCCTTTTCAGTGTCCCTCAGAAGAATTTCCAGCATTCTCCCAAGGTCTGGGTCCAGCACTCTGTATTTAGGTGGTTGTCATAGTAAAAGTAGTAAGTATTGATCTTTAAACCCATCCTTTGTAGACATTTGTTTTGCTTTAAGCCTTGAAAGAAAGCTACAGAAGACTACACTCTTATGTCATCAGTTCAACGTGTATAGATGACTAGTTCAAGTTTGAACAGCTAAGTCAGGGCAGAGGCAGAAGCACACCCCAGTGCAGAGATCCCCAGCCCTGGAGCACATTGACCTTTTTCTCTCTCTGCCAAGCTAGTGAAGAGGCCTTCACAGCCACAGCTGATATCTGCAGTCTTCATTTGTCACTCTGTCATTACTCTCAACCAAGCTCTAAGGCTAAGAAGAACTAGTGAGGAACAAAAAGCCAGTATGATTTTACAAAAAGATTCATTTTTTAAAAATCATGATCTATGTGACTGTTAATTTGTGTCAGACACCTTTGGAGAGTCCCAGCTGTCCCTGTACACTGTCTCACATGTCCATACAACACTCATGCCGAGATCCACCAGGAGGCAAATGATATCGTACTAATTTCATCTTTAAAAAAAAAAAATGTTCTTAAAGATTCTATAGCTACCAAGGCTGAAGACACTCATAAATTATGTTGTTAATGTTTTGTGCTTCAATCTGCTACCACTGGAAAATCGAGATAGAATGAGCTAATTTTCACTGGGTCTAACAGACTTCATTCTACTAAGTCTAGAGAAAATGAAAATAATTCATTTTGAAGAACAATAAGAATACGAAAGAAAAGAAGAGAGATTAAAATCAACCTGAAAGAAAGCACTTCCACGCCACCTTTATTCCTTCTAAATAATTCTGAAGCCCTTTTGAGAATATCCAGCTTCATTCTAAAATCTGCTTCTAGATTTTATATATATGCATACTGTAAAGTGCTGCAGGATATGCCCCAAGCATGTTGGGTAACAGATAAATATTTATTGAATGAGAAACAGTGAACGAATACTAGTCCATTATTTTCCTTCTTTATGAATGTATTTTCTTCTACTTATGCTACAGTAAGTCTGCTGGGGAGGTGCTTGGAGGACTTCAGAACAATTCTTAATGTCTTCTGCAATCAACCCTTGATTTCCAGTCTTTTACTATATATATAGTAAAACTGTTTCAAGTGTGATGCTAGGAAAGAATCAGCTAGGAAACAAGAGAGAATATGGACTGTATGTGGAAAGCACAATGCCAACAGAGATAAATACCAAAGTGGCAAAGAAATATGCAGCTACTTTCTCTTAGTGCAGAGAGAAGAGTTTGAACTAATAGTGTTTAGACAAGATAACATGTCTGCATCTTGTAGTAGGAATAACTACTACAAAGACAGAAATATGCAATGTATTAATCATTGCAACTGTACTAGTAACCTGTTTTGAGATGATCTCATTGCTACTTCTTTCTCAATAAAAGCATTAAAACATAAAAGCAGATTTTTTTATACTTCATTGTCCATACTTGTACTCCCTCCATCTTCCAAGTTTCTTGACTTTCCTGCCCTTAGACTGGAGAAATACAAATACATTTTGCTAACATTTTTCACATATTTGAATTCTCAAAGATTTACCTCTCCTGACCCAGGAGGTAACAAATCTCCAAGAAGATAGGAAAACATTGACAGTGACAGCGAGGGCTGGAGGATGCTTCAGGGACTGCCTGCTCCCCCTGCATAAGCAGCCCCATTAGGACAAGGCGCTCAGGTCAATGGTGAAACATTAGATCTTTGCCAAAGATTTATGAGGTACGAATGTTATCCTTACTGCTGTAATTAAAATGCTGTTTATAGAATTGACACAAAGTGCAAAGCATTGTGTTTGGCACAGAACATCAAGATGTTTGGAGAAATGCATGATTTTATTCAAAAGTGCACAATTCACAGGAAGGACCATGGTGTTTACTGGAATACATTATGATAGGAACTGAGAAAATTAAGTTTAGGATTGGAAAATTAAAGTGGGAGGGTTAACTAGTAAAATATTGCAACTAGTTATCATTAAAATAATATAAACTTACCAGAAAATATAGAATAAAAGAATACACGCAAATTAAAAAATAAGAAAATTTTATAGGAAAACATTTTAAAATTTCATAAATCAGAATCTTTCAAAATATTTATCAAGCATCAGTCCTGAATATGTCTTCTTTTTTTTTTATGTATTTGGTGTAGGGTCTCACTACGCAGCTTGGACTCATAGTGATCCTTCTGTCTCAGCCTTTCCTGGTGCTGGGATTACAGGGATGCCACGCCACATATCTCTTAGTGGCTGTGTCTGTGTGCCCTGGGGCAGGGCCTGTATGTCATGTGGTGCCAGGCATCGAGCCCCATCTCTGTGCTTGCCAGGCAGCTTTTGCTGCCTCTCTGGCCCTTGTTTTTCATTTTTTGCCTGACTCTCACTTGGCACTGGTTTAGCCCTCCATCACTGCAACAAAATACCTGAGGCCAATGACATTAAGGAGGAAAGGTTTACTTTGGCTCATGGTGTCACAGGTTTCAGGTCACGTTCAGCTAGATCCATTGCTTTTAGACCCATGGACAGGCAGATAAGTGTGGAGGAGAGCAGTTCTGTTCATGACAACCAGAAAATAGGAAAAGGGAAGTGTCAGAGAAGAAAGAGTTAAAGACCCGATGCAGACCCCGAGGTCCCACCCCCATGATTCACTGCCTTCAATAAGGCCCCTCCTATTGTGTCAATCACCTCCCGAAACACCATCAAACTCTGATCTTGTCAGTAGCCTCTTGATGAAGCTAGAACCTTAATGGTGACTTCCCAAAAGCCTGACAGCCAAGCTTGAAGCACAGGAATTTTGGGGGACCTTTCAGATCTAAACCAAACATGTATGTACCCCTCAAATTAACAAAAACACAATTAAGGCAGGAGACAATTATTGAGGGTTTTTTGGTGCCAAGAATCAAACTCAGAACCTTGTGGCACTGCGCTATAATCTCAGCCCCAAAAGGCAGTTAAAATACTGGACCCCATATGCTATTAACAAAATGCGATGTACGGAGACAGTAAACTAATCTGAAACTTCAGAAAGGGGAGGAGACCGTTAATCTGGATTCTCTCCCAAGTAATTAAGCTAAGTGAATAAAATTTCTGTCCTCAAGGAGCTCAAATTCAGTGCAGGTTTCTGTGTCGCAGAAAGTAAAACTGAGTTGCAGTGGAACAAGGAAACTTTCCAAATTGATGATACAGTAGACACTGTTTTCTGAAATAATTCAATCTTAGCACACTCATAAATATACATAAACTAAAAGCTTCCAAAATATTTATCAAGCTATAGTCCTGCTTATGTGTTATTGAATTATTAAAGTTCATTTGTCAATAAATGATTATTAATATGCAACAAACTGCCATAAAACTTCTTTATGAAGCTTAGAGGATTGAATTTTTCTTTCTTAAAGAAATCCAGTATCATCTTTGGCTCTTCTTTCGCCCTTATGAAATCACATATTCAAGGACAGTGCAAAACTACAGGATCTGCTCCAGGCTCCTGGTCAATGAGTCTAAGTCCTTGCAGTTAAACAGGGGTGACTTCTGCTGTCCTTGTAGGCTTCTCTCCACATGGGCTTAACATGGATTAGAAAGGAAAGTGGCTAATTTGGAAGCTCTCTGCATCTTTGACCCTTCAGGAGTTTTACAAATGCTGAGCTATTGCATGTTCCAAAGAACTTCCCAATAAGGAGTAGGGCAAGGAGGACAAAACATGAGAAATGAAACATTGGTCACAGCACTTGATTACAAGTGACAGAAATCTAATTAAATGTAGCTTAATGGAGAAGGGTAAGTTCATGGGAGAATCTAGCTTCAGAATGTCCAGGCAATGAAAATAATGTGTTCTCTCCCCCTTATGCCTATTCTTTTGGCAATCCCTCCATATGAATTAGCTGCGGTCTCTCAGGTTATGTAGCCTGAGGTTGCAGTCATGTTTACAAGGAATAAATTTAATACAACTATTAGGACATATACCTTATGGGATTACTTTAAAAGATTCACCCAAAGAGTCAAATGCAGAAGAGTGCAGGAGATCTGGCTATGCACTGGAAAACCAAAGAAGCAGCTGAGCGCTTGGATCCCTTATCAATGTCCAACATGAGTCCAGTTGAAGGCTTAGAGCCCATGACAGGGTCTCATGCAAGTCTGTATCAAGTATCTACACTGGGAAGCCCAAAGTTCCCATGGTGGAAGCTAGAAAGTCTGTATCAGAAGGATAAAGGATCTGGACCAGCAGGCTGAGGGACTGGCATTGGAGCTAGGAAACAATGCTCAAGATGAGGACCAGAGCTCCCCGCAAAGTACCCCAGCCATCCTCAGCAACATCACAGATCTGAGCTCCTGCAATGACAAAAACAGCTGAGTTCAGATCAAGAAAACTCATGTGATGGATTTCTCCAAGAGAATCAGCAGTGCACCATTTTCCCCTCAAGCTCTTCTCTTCGGTGCTTGACAGCAAGCCTCAGGCGGGCCTTCCACTCCCAGCACCATGCAGACCCAGTTCAGCTGGGTGGTACAGGTTGACCACTGGTTAACCCATCATAGGGAGGATTCTGGAGATAAGAGTTGCTGTAAGAGAGAGAAGCGCAGAGAAACTGGCACAATGGGGGGAGAAGTCAGCCAGCCATCAGGTACGCCAGTGCAGAGGTGAGGAGAAAGTGATCTACTAGTCATTTTCATAGAACATTATGTAGTGATTACAACTTTAACCAAGCATCATCTACAGAAAATGCATTCTACGCAGCACGAAATCTTACTGAACCCTCAAATCCCTGTGAAGTAATCACAGAGACTGAAGGGTCTTCCTCAAATCCCTCTGAAGTAATCACAGAGACTGAAGGGTCTTCCTCAAATCCTGTTACTTACACCTCAGAGTTGCTCTCCACAAAGGGAGCTGCTTTACCCAAAGTTAGGCCCCTTGATGAGAAGTATCCAGGGCCAGCCCCCTGCCTCCACTGGGGAGACTGTAAAGGACATCTAACAGGGTTTTCTGAGACCTCTGTCCAACTATGACCCCTCTAAACTTCAGCTGCTGCCCAGTCCCATCTCCAGTCCTGTTCTAGGGAGCTGGCCTAGGACAAGTTTGCAGAGAACGAATCTAGGCCTGAGCTGTTGGCCTTTACTGTAAATCACTTCTTCAACTCAAGTGTGTTACCTTTGCTTACTTAACTCCAAAGAGTTATTGGGAAATGAATCATAAAGTTTTGAAACTGAGCAGTTTCCAAACAGAGGACAGAAACACAACCCCATGACATTTTCAAAAAGGTAGCATAATTTTCTGTGAATTGTGGACCCAGTCAACAATTTTTCAGGTTAAATATTTTATGTTCTATATTACAAAGCTGAGCAAAAAGTCTTCATCATCTTGGTTTACTCTTTTCTGTCTTCCTGGAAAATTAAACTGCTTGATGAACAGCTCAAATTTAGCAGGCTTTCGTTTACTAAGTTTTAGAACAGCTAGTTTCCCTGCACATCAGAAGCTACTTAGATGCAAACTGTTTCCTAGAGGGGCAGCTGTACGCTATGTTCTCGGGGAACTTGTTGGCATTTGTGGTTTCTCAGGGCACATCCTCAGCACAGAGCTGGCAGTGCCCAACCTGAGAACCTAAGTTGCAACTCAAATCAACTCAAAACAAAAAACAAAGAGCACCCCCTTTCAGTTCAGCTAGTTCTAGAGTTGCCCAGAAATGGGCATCTTTTTTCTTCTCCCTCAATATTGTTGAATAGCAATTGCTGGACTTTATGTTAAACTTTCCATTATGGATTCCAGAAAGTGTCTTGTGCTCCCGCTGATGACTTGATGTTTCTAATTCTACCATCAGTGACTGTTTCTCTGATGTCAGGCTTTTGTAGGCCTTCTGTGTTCTGTACAAGGGTGGCTGTTGTCTCCAACAGCTTTCCAAAGAGGGGGTTTTGATTGAGGAATCATTGGGTTGAAGAATGGAGCAGAAAATCAGAACTGACAAAACACCATACAGACATCATCTCATTTGACCTTCAGGTAATCCTAGATCACTCTATTATATTGGGAAAGAACCCAGGCACTAGATGTGGCCTGCCCAATCTCATAGCCCCTTGATCTAGCAACAGCAGGCCAATTAAGGTGAATAGAGAGGAGGAAAACAGCATAAATCAACACCAGACATAATGAGAGTCTCAGACTTGGCTCAGGGCTGAGGGTAACTAGAGTTCCACAGAGCACAGCGTAAAGCAGAAGGGGTGGGGGTGGGTAAGTGGCTTCTTGTCAACACACAGTTCCCTCGGTGCATACAGTTTCGAGGAAACTGTCTCCTCTGCAAAGAAGACTGAGGGCATCTGCAAACACATGGAGACCTCAGATTCACGGACAGTCTGCTGAAGACTGTAGGTTCTTGCTCATTTATCACAGTAGTCTTAGCAATTTTTGCACAGCTCACACTGATAGAATTAGAGTGCTCCAGGTTGAATGGAAGAAGACAAATTGGGAGAATGAAGATGTCTAATTCAAGTGTTGTTCAGAGCTGGCTTCTACGTAACATCGCAGGTTCATTCCAAAATGAAGTAGAATGCTTAGAATCTTCTACTGCTAAGGGTATTCATAGTTCCTATCCCTACAGTAGCAATGGCACTCAACAGTTTTCATTAGAAATGTCCTGTGTCATGCAGAAATATCTCTGGAGTCCACATTAGTGCTCTAAGTATAATGGAGCCCTTACTGCAATCATTTGGATCACACAAAGGTTAAATCTTCTGGAGGAGAAAGTAGAGAGAAATCTTGAAGAATAGGGGTAGGTGGAGAGTTTATGAACAAACACCAGGCCATAGAGGAAATGCTTCAAAGAATCAACAATTAGGTTTTCATCTTCTTTGGAAAGTTTCTGCATGTCAAAAGAAAACACTAACAGAGTAAAAAGAAAACCCACAAATTGGGAAAAAATTAAAGCCAACTGTCCCTCAGATAAAGGACTTCTATTTAGAGCATATAAATAATTAAAAATATCAAGCTTCCAAAATTCAAAGACCAAATTCAAAAGTCGACATCTGAAATGAATATACACTTCACAAATGAAGAGATACAAATGACAAATAAATATGTGAGAAAAATTTCAACATCATTGCTCATTCAAGAAATGCAAATCAGAATAATGCTGAGGCACAATCTTATGCCAGAAAGAATATCTATCATCAAGAAGTCAACCAATAACAAATGCTGAAAGAACTGTGGGGGAAAAGGAACCCTTCTCCACCATTGGTGGGAGTGCAGGCTGGTACAGCTATCATGGGAATCTGCCCAACTTCATAGCCCCTTGCTCTAGCAACAGCAGGCCAATTAAGGCGAATAGAGAGGAGGAAAACAGTGTAAATGAGCACAAGACATGATGAGAGTCCTCACATGAGGAATTGTGCAGATTCCTCAAAATCTGAGCCCAGTCTGAGGACTCTCATCATTCCTCAAAAAGCTAAGACTGGAGGCCCCATTCAAACCAGCAATTCTCCTGCTAGGTATATTCCAAAAGAACTGAAATCATCATACCACAGCAAAGTATGTGCTCCCATGCGTATAGCAGTGCGATTTGTCATAGCTAAAGTAGAAACAGCCCAAGTTCCCATCAACTGAGGGATGCATAAAAAATACATAATATCTTTACACAATGGAGAATTACTCAGCTATCAAAAAAGACAAATTCAAGGTTCTTATAGGTAAATGGATGCAACTAAAGATTGTATCAGTAAGTGAAATAAATAAGACCAGACCCATATGTGCAAAATCTGAACAGTACAATGGATACTGTGAGGGGGAATGAACCCGTTCAAGGGGAGGGAGAACTGAGATGAGGAAAAGAACAAAAGAAAGAAAGGAAAAAGATACATTCATGTATACATGAGGATGGTTTGGATAATTGTACTGCTGATTTCTGCTGGTCTATCGAAAGGAGCAGAAAATGCTTAAAATTTTTTATTTCATTTTTGTCTTCTTTATAATATCCTGTAACTGTTTCTTTTTATCAGTTTTTCATGTTTATATCTAGTAACCTAAACAGCTAATTTGAAGATAACATTATGCAATACAATAACCATTGTTAAATTCCTTTTACTTTGTTCAATGAAACTTTGTAAGGTCTCTAATTTTATTACCATGTTGTATTCTTTTAAAAATAAAATATATATTTATACTGAGATATTTACTCTTTCACCACAGCTCAAATGCTGGCCACATTTCTCATGTTACAAGGGAAAACATGGAATTCAAATAGTGTTACGATGTGGTTGACATAGCACGCAAATTAGGGCTTGAGACGTAGCCCACTTATTTTATTAGTACATGTTTTCTAGTTCATAATAATTGCTTTCCTCACAAGGAGTTGGTACATCACATATTTTTAATGTGCCCTTTTCCTCCCCCCCCCCCCTCATGCCTTCTCAATCCCTTGGTCCCTTTTCCCTTTGCTAAAAAAAAAAAAAAATCCCTGCTTTATTATCTATCTTTTATTTTGCTCCTTTATTTGTACTTCGAGTTTGTCATATGAAGGATCTCATGCAGCATTTAAGACTGTGTGTCTACTTAACATTGTGATTGCAAGTTGCATCCATTTTTCTATAAATGACTGAAGTTTTCCTTCAGAGTCCCATTGAATACAATACTACATCTTCCTTATCCACCCATCTGTTGATGGACACAGAGGATGCCCCTGAGGTTTAGCTCTTATGAGTTGTGCTGCTTCAAATATGGAAATGCACATGTCACTCTAATATACAGGAAGCTATCTGGCAGGAAGTTATCTAGAGGGGAGTGACTGGGTCAAATGGAATTCCTCCATTTGGTTTTTTGAAGACTTCATATTGGTTTCCATAGTGGTTTACTAATCTACCTTCCCACTAACAATGGAAAGGAATTTTTTCCCACAATCTAGCCAGCATTTATTATTTGATTTTTTGATACAGTAAGGTGGAGTCTCAGTGTGATGATTTGTCTAGTGGCCAGTGATGCTAAAAGGTTTTTTCCAGTCTCAGCTCTGCTATGCACTACTGTGTTTCCTTTTATGAGCAACCCAGCCCCTGGGTCCCTTGGATGAAATGGAAATCAGAAGTTACCCAATAGGGGCCATGTGAGAGCCCAATGAGTTAAGACAGATAAAGCCATCAGGCTTTCCCTCACAACCCGATTTGCATTTGAGGGAGGTAACTGAAAGCACCTCAGTATGAGATTTTGCTTCCCTTCCAGGTACCAAAGCTACTCAGAAGGAAAATACTTGAGTCACTTTTTCCTCCTGCCTCTAAGTGGATACTTTGAATGCTTGTAATTACAGGGCACTTTTCCAGCTTTCAAAACCTCCATTTACATTGTTTCAACATAATCTACTTTAAAAAAAAAAAACAAGGAGAGATAAAGATCTTAATTTTTATCATGACCCCAAAGTATGTGATTCATCCCAATACAAATGCCTCAGAATGATTCAGGACAGTGACAATAAACAAAACTCATCTTACTTTCTATTCTAGAAAACAAGGGGTTTTGTGCCATCTTTTTCTCAGTCTAAGAAACACAGGAATCAGTAGGCAAGCACACTTTCAAATGGACATGTTCCCCTGTGCACCATGCACAGAATTTAAATCTCAGACTCAGAATGTTCTCTTAACTCGCTGGGCAACATGCCTCATTGTCTCTTGGCATTGTAGCCCTCAACTTAAACCAAAGATATTAATTGCTATCTCCAGTGGACATAGTAGACGCAGCACTCACTCTCCCACACCTGTCGCGTGCCAGTGAAACCTTCCACACACTAGAGATGCTGAAAGGGCCACAACTGTTTTCCTGTCTCCTCTCCTTAAAGAAGGAATAGGGACAACACTCTTCCATAGTTAGCGAAACATAAGAGGGAATCTGCAAAGCTACTGTGAGAAAAAAAATTTCATGCCTAATAAAAGGAGAAACTTTTTTAACGGCCTGGTTCTTGGAGTCCCTGCAATCACCTTGAGGCCCTATAGGGAAAGGCAATAAAATGCCACTGAGTACTCAGAAGACTCCACAACACTGAGCCACTCAGTGAGCCCTGTAACCACCTTGCCAAAGCTGTGTGTATGGCCTAGCTACATTTGGTCAAGTGTCTGGTTATTTGCAGGATAAGCTTGCTAACTCTTACATTATCGCTTCTGACTTCTGGAGAGAAATAGATGCTAAGTGGAGACTCAGAGGTTAATTTTGCCTGTGGATAATGCCATCTTTAAACCCATCTCCTTTCCTGTAGAATCCATTCCATTCTTCGTGAGGCTTGGAGGGACAGGTAGAGAAAAACCATTACAGTGAGAATGGACAAAAACCTGATTTCAGCATCACACAATTGGAAGAAGTCTTCAGAATATTTGTGCAAATTGCCCATGTACAACCAAACCATTGCAGTAAAATGTGCAGGGGAGCATGATTTTTGTTACTCTTATCCAATTTACCCAGAAAAATCATAGCAAAAGGAATTTACTAAGAGTCAATACTTCATACAATTTTTGTTCTAATTAATATAGAGATTCATAAACTATACTGTATGAGATGTAGAGAAATCTTTGTTTGCATAACATTTGGCTTCTGTTTAAAGATGACACTCCAGTCAAGCTTTTCATTGATCAAATATTAACCATCCACTGAGCAATGCTGGCTCCTTTCAAAATAGCTTTGATTTCAGAGCTCCTTTGCTGGAATCCATTATCTTAGAGAAAAAATCATATTCCATTCACATGGATTAGGACATGCTCCAGAATGCTGTGCAAAGATCTTTTATATTTGATAGTTGAAAGAGCTGAAGGATCCAAGAGGAATCCCTTTCTAAAACCCCCAGTGTATACAATAGATATACCCAGTTTAGCACATCCCTCTAGGGTTCTCTTCAAAGGCCAGAAGTTATAGTATGACTGTTTTTATTTTTTTAATTTATTTTTTATTTTATTGAAGTACAAATATCAATCAGACAGTTTCAAGACACCTTAACAAGACAGATTCGATAAATTAATACATTGCAAACTGTTTTCAAAATGTTTTGGTATCATACAAGGTGCATACATGATATTATATTTACAGATATTATTTTAGCAGATATCTCTTATCAGTGAATTAAGAGTGTAGCTGCTTACTTATCTTATTTTTTATACCTGAATTATATCAAAAATTCAATAATTATTTTCCTAGTGGATGACCGCAGTACTAGAAGCCAACATAATATCCTGTCCAACCACCATTAGTGCAGATCTTGCCTCTCATAGGATTATGTAGAAGCATAGCGTTATCTATCCCAACTGTACTGTGTATACACACACATCATGATTTTTCTTTCTATGCCCCTTCCTTTGTCTACACCTGTCAAAGGTGGGCACCCCATTGTCATTCAACTAACTTAGTGCTTGAACTCGACACCACAGTCCAACACAGTCCAGCATTCTACAACCATAGTGAGTTATTCAAAGAAGTTGTCGACCATAGCCATCTACAGCTCGGCTTAATATTATGGCCCCACAATGTATACTTCATTTTTATACTTTTCTGCTGGATGGTTAAGACCTAGATAGATCAAGACTTATATACCAACACATGAACTTTATATTTCTTATGTGGTCAGTGAAGTCCTCTCAGGGTTTATCTTGTAGTCCTGTACATTATTCTGTAGATCCTTTATCTGTGTCATTCATGTGGATAAGTGACAGCCAATGCTTGACCAGTTTGCTCTCTGTGAGAGCTTATGAGAAAGATTTCTCTTCATGTGACTCTCCCCAGGCACACTATAAAACTTCAATCTCTTTCCTCTGTGGCTCCATAATCTCCTTGTTCAGAAAATTTGGAGCTCACCTGAGTTTCATGATGTTGCAGTACAGGTTCTCCTATGTCCTGAGTCTTTGCTGACCTTGAAAGGCTAGGGCCAAAATGGAGGCTGGCCTTGTGGCTCTTCTATTTCTCCAACTCTGACTTGTGAACTTAGGTTGTTAACCATCCAGAAGAAAAGACAGGAGGCATCACAATTCCTGATTTGAAATTATACTACAAAGCCACTGTGATAAAATCAACATGGTATTGGCAACAAAACAGACCTGAGGATCAGTGGAATAGATTAGAAGATGCAGAGGCATCTATGAAAACACTCAGCCATCTTATCTTCGACAAAGGGGCTACACAAGCTCACTGGAAGACAGATAGCCTCTTTAACAAATGGTGCTGGAAAACATAGCTTTCTACATGCTGAAAACTAATACTTGACCCAGCTCTATCACCATGCACTAAGTTAAAGTCAAAATGGATTAAAGATCTAAACATTAAAACAGAAACACTCAATCTCCTGGAAGAGAAAGTAGGAGGAAGTCTTGAAGACATAGGGGTAGGTAAAGAGTTCATGAACAAACATATATTTGCACGGGAAGCACTTGAAAGAATCAACAACTGGGATCAACTCTTCTTAAGGAGCTTCTGCATGTCAAAAGAAATTGTCAACAGAGTGAAAAGGCAACCCACAAATTTTGAAAAAATCCTAACTAATAAGCAATCAGACAGAGGACT
>PVKA01017793.1:0-45058 GCA_004027165.1 Ctenomys sociabilis | reverse complement strand
GTTCATAGATGGGCTGCAGATCCACTCCTGCCCAGTTCAGGGGTCTGTCTCTGGAGGCTGAGGGGCACAGCGCCCAGACTCTGCTGAGAGCTCATTGGTGATGGTGACCCATGGGGACGAAGGAGGCCCTGGCTCGGGCCCTTTTGAAATCTCCCTAGTGTCTGAGGCTCGCCAGAATTCCCAGCACTCACTGTCACCCCGTAATTCCCATTGAGCTTTACCTGACAACCCGAACACAGTTGTCATTCTCCCCTGAGTTGCCGAGCGGGTTGAATGTGGCGCAGGAGTAAATTTTGCAACCCGTCCCACATCCCTGAAATGAGCTGTCGGGGTGACCACCCGTCTAGAAGAAATCTCTGAGGCGGCTCTCCTGACTCAGGACTCTGGCTAGCGGTCAGCCTTTACAAAGCAGCCTCCATCTGGGTAGAGGAAGCTGTGTACCCATTTCACAGATCTATGCCAACTGACAGGAATTAAAGGTATGCACTTTAATGTAATCAATTATCTTACTCACAAGCTGTAAGACCCCTTAGACCCAGGTGACATTTTTCAGCTAGGTATTGTTTTCAGCCTGTGGGTGACACACTGCAAGGATTCACACCCAGAAGCTACCTCTTTAGCCTGGCCCCACAACCAGAAGGGCATCCAGCATAGCAGCCACTCGCTCTGGCACAGACCAACACACAGAGGCGGGTCCAGCTCTCCTGCGCTGTAGTCACTCAGACTTGAATGTGGCGTACCCCTGCATTCCCAGCACTGAGGAGGCTGAAAACAAAAGGATCACTACAAGTCTGAGCTGCATAGTGAACTCTGTACCAAATACATAAAATTTAAAAAAAAAAAAAAAAGACTTCAATAGATCTGCAATGTGGTGTGTACATGTCCTTGTGCACATCTTCTTGAAAAATCAACTGCACAAAGATAAGCACTGCTGCCTTCTGGCACACTGAAGACTCGTCAACATGGACTGTGAGTCCCAGGGACGCATGAGCCCAAACAAGTGACCCTCGCTGTCCCATGCGGGCCTATCAACCATCTAGCGACACAGGAACACATGTGGCCTCTGAATGGCAACCCACTCAGAGGTCCCGGTAGATGTCCTGGCTTTCACAATGTGGCCACCAAGAGACCCATGCCTTCAGTTAGGCACATTTGATGGCACGAGGCACACTGGCTACTTCTGTTTTGGGGTTCACACTTCTTTTGGAAAACTTTGGGGCAGGGCACTTGGTCTCCCTGTTGAGCAGCAATGAAGCTCTTGCTGCTCCTGCAGAGCCAGTCAGAGAACCTGAAACCTCCTATAGCAGCAAATCGAGAGCTTCAGCAGGACTCTTGGTAGTACACTTTCTTTTAAGCACAGCTTCTTTTTGTGGCAGTCTCAGTCTTCTACTGTCTTCTTATTGGGTCTTTACCCTTCCTAAGAAGCTCTCCAATGATGGCTGTTTTTCTCTCATTTTGGCCAGAGCCAGCCTATGAACTCCCAAAACTGACTGAGAATGTGGAAAGAAGGCAGAGACGGAAATAGTAAATGAAGACCAGGAGGGCATACACATGGGGTACACAGAAATAAGCGCCTGCTTAGGCAGGCGCAGGGACAGGGTCTGATCCCTGGCTTGCCCCACCAGCCCCACCCCGGGGCACACTGAGATGGCTAAGGATTCTAGGCATGGTGGCACATGCCTGTAATCCCAGTGCTTGAGAGGCTGAAAACAGGAGGATCATTATGAGCCTGATCTACACAGTGAGACCCTATAGACCCTGTACCAAATACAAAAAAATAAAATAAGTGTCAGCTCCTGACTTAAGCTACCACGGATGCAGCTCTGCAGTCACCTGCGGCCCTAATGGGCCTGTGAAGGCCTGCATGCAGCTGACTCATCAGTCTGTGCAGTAACACTTCTCTATTCACATTCACCTGTGTCTACAGCTGCTCCCAGCAAGCTAAGGTGCCTCAGCTCTGCCCCAGAGGCTCAGGCATCAGATTCTCACAAAAAAGTGAAATCTAGATCCCCAGCAAGCACAAGTGCACCAGGAGCTGTGCTCCGTGCCACCTCTAAGCATCTTACAGGAGGTGGAGTTCAGGTGGTGCCTTAAGCATGGCAGGATGAGGGGCTGTAAGTGGCTACGAGTACACATAAAATTATGCCAGCTTGTTGCTCACCTCCTACTGTGGGTCTCAGCTCCTAACAGGCCATGACTGGTATCAAGAGCTGTTAAGACTCCTGCTCTAGTGTATGTCATCCACTGTGTAGCAAATGACAGAATTTCATTCTTTATGGCTGAGTAATACCCCACTGCATGCACGTGCACATACACTCTGCATTTTCTTTGGGCGCATGAACCAGATTCTGTATCCTGGGTAATGGTGAATACTGCCACAATAAACATCGGTATGCAAATTTCTCTTGATACATAAATTGACTTCATTTCCTTTGGATATAACTCAGGAAACGGTTTGCTGGACCAGGAAGCAATTCCACTTTTATGTTTGGTTTTTTTTGGTGGAACCAGGGATTGAACTCAGGCCCTTGCACTTGCCAGGGAAGCACTTATTCCACTGAGCCATCTCCCTGGCCCGCAGTTCAGTTTTTGTTGCCATTTTGTGGAGCTAGAAATGAAACCTAGGACTTCCTGTGTGCTAGGCAAGTGCTCTATCACTGAGTTACAGCTCCAAACCCATTTTTAATTGTTTTGTTTTTCTGTTTGTTTTGGACAGAAGTGGGACTTGAACTCAGGACTTTCACACTGTGCTACATCCCTAGATTTTTCTGTATTTGAGACAGGGTCTCACTAAATTGCTAAACTTCCTGTCTCAGCTTCCCAAAATGTTAGGATTACAGACAGGCTCCACCAAGCCTGGTTCTATTTTTAGTTTTTAGAAGAATTTCCAATACTGTTGTCCAGGTGGAGATATAGTTCAGTGGTATAAGTGCCTGCTTGGCAAGCACAAGGTCCTAAGTTCAATCCCCAGTACCAGGGGAAAAGAAAAAACAAAGCAGTCCAATACTGTTCTCCACAGTGACCACAGTAATTTATATCCCAATCAAGAATGCACTGGTTGAGCCGGGCATGGTGGCGCAGGCCTGTAATCCCAGCACTTGGGAGGCTGAGGCAGGAGGATTGTTGTGAGTTTGAGACCAGCCTGAGCTACAAAGTGAGCTTAAGGACAGCCTGAACTACATAGTGAGACCCTGTCTCAAAAAGACAAAAAAAAAAAAAAGAATGCACTGGTTTCCTTCTCTCCACAACTTTACAGTAACTGGTTTTTGGGGGTTTTGGTTTTGCCTTTTGGGTAACAGTCAGTCTAACCAAGTTGGAGAGTATCTCACTGTGTCAAGAAGGCAAGAGTGATGAGGCTCACCAGAGGAACCAAGGGGCGAGGGGAGAGGGTTGGTGGTAGGGAGGGGGTATGTGGGGGCCATGTTCAGGGCTGATAGCTGGTGTGGGGCTCCCATGTCCTCACCTTATGTGAAAGCAGCCCAGGGACAGCCAGGCCAGGGACTGAACCCTAGCAGCACAGCCTCACCCCTAATCGAGGCCTCACCCCCCCAACCAATCAGCCCAACCCAGCTCAGCCACAGGAGACCTTCCCTCCCTTCTCCACAAGCAGTCCCATCCTCAGAGCTGCTTTCAAGCCCTCTCTGCATTCCTGGAAAGCAACTTGACACCAATGACAGAATACCTCTGACTGGGAAAACTGAAAGCAAACAAACTTTAAACATTTAAAATAACACATTCACTTTCTACTGTATCAGAATGTTTTCAAAAGCTGGGTAGTTCCACTGTGGCAACATATGCAAATAATTCCAGCACAGTGAGAGGCTGAAGCAGGAAGACTGCAAGTTCAAGCTCAGCCTGGTGACTTGGCAATTTAGCAAGACCCTGTTTCAAATTAAGAGTTAGCAGCTGAGCTGTGGAGGTAGCAGTACAAGTTGAAGGATGTCAGCTGAGGTATTTGTGTCTCTGGTGAGATTGAAATCATGACAGGTCCAGAACATGATGCCCAACTCCAGTTCACTGGCATCAAAAAGTATTTCAACTCTTACACTCTCACAGGTAGAATGAATTGTGTACTGGCCACAGATGGAGGCATTGCTGTGCTTATCTCGTACTTCAATTTAAGGTCTACAAAATGCCAGCTGGGAACGCAGCGTAAGTGTTCTGGAGATCAAACCCAGGGCATTGTGCATCCCAGGGTTTTACAGTGCCTGACCTCTTCTGTGAAGTCCCAAGCCTGGAGGAGCTAATGCCAACTCATCACGTAAGACTCAATTTGTGCAATAAGTTATGAGCCTGGAAAAAAATTAAAGAGTTAAAAAAGGGTTGGGTATGTAGCTTAGCATGAATGCCCTGAGTTCAATCACCATTACTGCCCCCCCCAAAAAAAAGGATGACTGTGTATTAAAGCAGGGATGGGAAGCGTGTAGAATTTTCTTAAGTGAAAGGGCCAGCCAAATAGCTCAGCAGATTAAAACGCCACTGAGATGGTGTCTTACTCATCTCTTGTTGCTGGGACAAGTACCCAACACCCATAACGAAGGAAGGAAAGGTTTATTTAGCTCACAGTTACTAGAGGTTTCAGTCCATACTCAGCTGGCTCCAAGGCAGAGGGGCACACAGCAGAGAGCAGCAGTTCTTGGTGGCAGAACAGTAATAACAAAGGGCAATGGCTAAAGAAAGTCTGTCTCTCTGTCTCTTATATTACATGTAGCCTCTCTGCCCCAGGCTGGGCACACCCATAATCCCAGCCTTGGATCACACATAATCCCAGTAGATCACAAACTCTAGAAGTCCCCATCCCATGACTATATGAGGCTTTGGGGGGACAACTAGAAACCATAACAGATGGCAATTGAGACTGGGCTTGCACCTATAATCCCAGTTCTTGGGAGCCTGTAAACAGGCAGATTACTATGAGTCCAACCTAGTAGTGAGACCCAGAACACCCTGCAGACCCTTCCCTAAAATACAAAAAGAATTTTCTTAAGTGAAGCAGGCAGTATATACACAGTGCTCACAGTAAAGTTTTGTTTTTGTTTTGTTTTGTTTTTGCGGAACCGAGGATTGAACTCAGGCCCTTGCGCTTGCCAGGGAAGCGCTTATTCCACTGAGCCATCTCCCCAGCCCCAGTAAAATTCTTTCAATCTTTGTGTCTTTGAAAGTTTTCCTTAAAAAAAAAGTCAGAATGGTAGTTCACCTCTAGGACCCCAAGAGTTGGGAGGCTGAGGCAGGTGGAGCATCACTTAGGTTGAGGCCAGCCTAGGCTACACAGCAAGTTCAAGGCCAGTCTGGACGGAGCATGGCCCTATCTCAAAACAAAAATTAAAAAATAACCAAACAAAAAAACAACAAATTCTGTGCCTATAATCCCTGAGGCAGGAGGATGTTGCAAGTTCGAGACCAGCTTGGCTACAAAGTGAGCTCAAGGACAGTCTAAACTGCACAGCAAGACCCCATCACAAAAAGGTTCAAAAAAGAAAACTTTATATAACATGGCAAAAGCAGATCCTGCATACCACCAAGCTTAACAGTTTAACACAAGGACCGGTGAGATAGCTCAGTGAACTAAACTCCTGCTTAGCCAAGTACAGGGCACCAGTTCTGACCCTGGGTGCATTAAGCTGGCCACTGAGACCAGGCGTGATGGCTCATGCCTCTAATCCCAGCACTGGGAAGGCTGAAAACTGGAGAGTTGCACTGTGAGTCCCTGTACCAAACACATTAAAAAAGAGAGAGGGCTCAACACAAAAGACCTATATGCTAACAAAATATTTTCTCCTACCCTTGGGCAGGCTACAAAGGCTCCATATTAGTTTGTGAAATATATGCATTCCAATGCTAAAAGCTGGGTTACAGTGAACTACAGAATTGTCTAAGGTTTATTACACCACTTATCACAGAGACCTGACCTAGTAGATAGTATTGTGGACATCAAAATGGCCTAGACTAAGTTCTCCACTGCTCTGAGTTAATTAACAGGCTCTGGGGAAAATAGGCAACAGTGGGGTGATTATGTCAAAATATATTATACAGGCCAATGGCACATGCCTGTGATCCCAGCATTCAGAGGTTGAAGCAGAGGGTCACCATGAGTTTGAGGACAGCCTGGGCTACACAGTGAAGCCCTGTCTCAAAAAAAAAAAAGAAAAGAAAAAGAGCAAGAAAAAAGAAAGCAAGAAAAAGAAAAGAAAACATATTACACATATCAAAAACCTCCCTCATGGGCCAGGGAGATGGCTCAGTGGAATAAGTGCTTCCCTGGCAAGCACAAGGGCCTGAGTTCAATCCCTAGTTCCATATACACACACACAAAAAAAAAACCCTCCCTCCAGGAGTCAGGGAGATAGCTCAGTAAAATAACTGCTTGCTTGGCAAGCACAAGGGCCTGAGTTCAATCCCCAGTTCCACGTGGGAGAAAAAAAAAACCCTCCATGAAACTGTAGTATAGGGTTAAAGTATGTCATATGCATGCATTATTATCTGCCAAGAAGAATCCAATCATTCTGTAATAACTGATATGCATAAATAAAAATGTGAGGTAGAAAAAAAAAAAAGGTGTAGATCTCAAGTCTAAAATAATGAGGACTGCTGAGCTTAGTAGCAGAGCACTTGCCCAGTAAGCATTAGGCTCTGCATCCCATCTCTGTCACCACTACCCTCCAAAAAGGTAAAAACTCTCTTTGGTCCATTAACCTCATGGACCAAAGTCCATTCCTCTTTCAGAGCAAGAAAGCTCCTCATTAGCTCAGCGAAAGGCACAGGGCAACTGAAGAACGCTACACTGCTGCCTGCGGGGGCTCTCAATCCCTAGTGCACTACTCTGCTCTTCCTTTTTCTCCACTGTTTCCTCAGGAATGTTTCTAATAAAAGTTTTTCTAATCACCCTCTCATAAAACTGTAATAGCACAGAAAAACAAACCACTGCAATCACTTGAGATTCTTCTACCTCCTCCCAAGAACTGATTTCCACTTTCTCAAGGGATATCACCCTCACCCAGGACATGTGTTCTGATATGTAGAAGGAAACCTGCAAAAAAACTGGCTAGTTAGTTCTACAGAGGAGGTCACACAGAAGGTGAAGAGCAAAGGTACTCCAAAGTCTCTGGACCTCTACATTGCTTGCACATCCTTCCAAGTGGATTAGCCATACATCATGCCACTATCAGAGAAAGCTGGAAACAAACCTCAGAGTGAACAGATACACAGATGGGCCATATCCATGCCCAGACTACTGAATAATCAAAGAAAGCAACATATTACTGTCACTCTAGACACTAGAGCACCCTATGCTCAAAGACGCCAAGCAGCTGCAGTGCCAAGGACGGGCGGGAGGGGGCACTGCAGAGGGAAGGGGGAATTCCAAGTGATGGATTGTTTCTAGAGCGATGGTAGTACAAACTACACAGCACTCGTCATAGTTCTCGTTCAACAGCAAAGTAACTCTACTACATGTCTGTAATTCTTTACAACCAAAATAAGATAAAAAGTAAAGCTATGCAAAAAATTTCCCTTCCACTGACATACAGGATTTTAAGATTTATTTTTACAAGCTGGGTGTGATGACACACAACTAGTAATCCCAGGATTTAGGAGGCCGAGGAAGACAGTTATGAGTTCAAGACCAGCCTGAGCTAAAAGTGAACTAACCTGAACTATATAGTAAGACACTCTACAAAAAAAAAGACCAAAAAGAAAAAGAAGAAAAAAATTATTTTTACAACATAACACAATAAAACAAGACAAAATTCCACCTATCAGAAATGAGGCAGAGGGGTCAGGGAGATGACTCAGTAGAATAAGCACTTCCCTGGCAAGTGCAAAGGCCTAAATTCAATCCCCAGTTCCATCCCCCCCCCCCAAAAAAAAAAGAAAGAAAGAAATGAGGCAGAAACCATGGAGGGGTCAAAGCTGTGCATTTTGGTCAGGGATGCTGCATTCACAAAAAAACACTGGGAGGATCTTACTCCTGAGACAACAGGTATAAAAGCTCCTCTGAACGGGCTGAGGAGGAAGGCCCAGCCTGGCCTACCACTCTTTCACCATGGCCAGACATCAAAATGCCCTCCAGACAGGCAGGTTCCCCCAGCAACTGGGCACCAACCACATGATGTTACCAGCAATGGACAGCCTGACTTACCAGCACTGGCTGGCCCACGAGGAAGCTCTCACACTTCTGTGCGGGCCATCAGTCGTACAAATCCACATCCCTGGATGAGCAGAACGTGGCCCGAAGTCTTGGTGGAAAGGAGATGGGCTGCATCGACTTGTGGGTCTTAGCAAATGAAATGGACAGATGAGGACGGAGTCCTTCCAGGCAAAATAACTAACACATAAGGGGAATAAGGGTCTGGGGGCTGAGGATATGAAGAAAAAGGTTGGAGACAGGACAATGGACAAAGCCTGTGGCTGGTCCACAAGGACTGGTGTATGTGGGACACCAATCCTACAAATCCACCTCCCTGGATGAACAGAACACTGGCCCAGAGCTAAATTTTTCCTCAGACACTCTGCCCTCAGCTGGGCCACAGACTCCCCACTACTTCCCCTCTGACAGCTCCGGGCTATACTGAACAGTGTAACCAGCTTCTCTCTAACTCAAGAGCACACTGGGGTTACAACCAAAGCTGGGCCAGGAATGGTGGCCCACACCTCAATCCCAGCACTTGGGAGGCTTCGGCTTCGGGTTGAGACCAGCCTGGGCACAAAGCGAATTCAAGGCCAGCCTGAACTCATAGCAAGATCTTGTCCCGAAAAGACAAAAACAAAAATCAAAAAAACCCGCACATCCATCTTTACTGTTATCTGTACGCCAAGGTCCCTATCTAATCCGCTGGAAACTCGTTTTTTCATTAATTTTCGTATCAGATACGCACTGAGTACTCCGGCAGACTGACTCACTGAGGCTTTAAGCTCAAAGGGGGTAAAAATCCAGCCTTATACGACGGGTCCTAAGCGCGACGGAACAAAAGGCCCTTGGTGCGAGCTGCTGCAGGGCGCAGGCAGCGGCACCTCTCTGGAGGAGACGACGTCAGGAACGGGCCTGGGGTGTGGGACAGGAGGCCGCGAGGCGGCGCGAAGACCTTCACAAATCACCCCGCGGGAAACCCGACGGCTCTCGGCGGAAGAGCAAGGATCTGAACCTCTCGCGGCCGCGTCGGGTCCGAGGACGCAGAGGCCCGGGTATTTGGGGTTTGTTCTGCTTGTTTTTCTGCAGTGTTGGGATAGACCTCGAGGCCTGGCCCGGAAAGCCCCACTGCGGAGCCACACCCCGGGCCTCCGAGAGTCGCCAGCGGAGCCACGCAAGCCCGGGGCGTGCCGCGGCGGGTGTCTGGCCTGGGCGCTGGGCCGGGCAGCGAGGGCCAGGTCTCCGTGGTGGGCCTGCGGGGTGGCCGCCGGGACTGCCGGGCGCCAGGCTCTGGGACCGGAGCAGGCCTCACTGCGAGGCCGATCGCGTCCTCCACCGGCTGGAGGCGGCGCGGAGACTTAGGGCTGGAGGGTCTCTGGGACTGCACGGCGGCGCGGGAGGCCAAGGCGAGAGGGACGCTCCGGCGCAGGACAGCGACACGGGAGACCCGAACCCCGATAGGCGCGCAGACCACCACCCGCAGCGTCGCGGCCTTCCGAGCCGAGCAGTGTGCGGGTCCCGCAGAAATGAAGAGCCACCGCCGGGTACCGCTCCCGGCCACCGAGAGCACACAGCCGGCCCGAGCCGGCCCGCGGCCGCTCCAGACCCCGCCGCCCGCGACAAAGCGCGGCCGCGGCCTGCAGCCGACGCGACGCGGCGGCGGGGTTCGGGGGCGCGCGAAGCCCCCCCGCCCGGCCCCACCGGGACTCCCGCCCGACGCCCGGGCGTCGCCCGCCGCCGCCGCCGCCGCCACCGCCACGACTTACAGTGGCCTCCAGGCCGCTCTCCGCAGCGTCGAGACCGCGGGAGGCTCGAACGCGCCGCAGCCGCTAGGCGCATCCGGGTCCGCGCGCAGGAAGCGGCGGCGCGGCCGCTACGGCAAGCGGGAGGGCGCGCGACGTCCGGTCTGGGAGCGACCTCCCACCGCGAGAGGGCGCCAGGCGGCACACCGCAGGGCACTGGGGCCGCGAGCGCCGGGCGGGGCCGAAAGGTGGTAGCGAGGCCTCGGAGCGGCGGCGCTGGGGCGGGAGCCGGCCCTCCGGGTGGTTGGGCCAGTCCCGGGCGCGGGCGGACTCGACCTGGCTGGGCCGGACTCTGACTGGCTCGGCCTGCCCCAAGGGGAAGCAGCCTGGCTCGGGTGGATTCGGGCGGGCTCAGGTAGCCTGTTGGTACTAGGGGTTTGATACCCACGGACCATGGGGTGTAGGTCCGTGGTCGCCGCTCAGGAGGCTGGCAGTCACTGCACGGTGAGCAAGGACAGCTAGCAGCGCCTCTGGACAGGGACCACTAGGACCTGGGCAGCATATTCGCAAGCCCCAGTGAGGCTTGCAGAACCCAGATACCCTCATGGATGAATGGAAGTCGGGAATGCAACATAGCTCGTAGCAGAGTACTACTCAGCCAGGCAAAGGGGGCGAAGTCCAAAGATGCGGCCAATTGAGTGACCCTGGAGAGCAGCTTAGAAGAAGGAGCCACACACAGATCACGCGCTACAAAGGTGGATTCACAGGGCCTGGGGGCCTTTTGGGGTGCCTGTGAGGACAGATGGTGTGATGTTTGTACAATTGTGAGTTTACTAAAAAGTGACTGAACTGTACTCTGTGGTTCTGGGAACTGGCAGTCACTGCACGGTGAGCAAGGACAGCTAGCAGCGCCTCTGGACAGGGACCACTAGGACCTGGGAACTGAACCCAGAGCTTTCACAGTCCTTGGTTAATGTTTGAAACAGGGTCTTGCTAAGTTGCCCGAGCTGGGCTGAAATTTAGGAGCCACCTGCTCCACACTCCCAGACTCCTGGTTGCCCCGCTACTGAATTTCATACTTTAAAATGTGAATTTTAAAACTGGTGTAGTGGCCAGCGCTAGATCTAGACAGGAGAATTGCTGTGAGTTCAAGGCCAGCTTGGCCTTCATAGCGAGACCTATCTCTGTTACGTTTTTGTTGTTTGGTACCGCGGATTGAACTCTGGACCTTGTGTTTGTCAGGCAGTCACTTAAGCCACTGAGCTATCTCTACAGCCCGCAAGACCCATCTCAAAAAAAAAAAAGGTGCCAGGGATATAGCTCCAACACAAGCACCTTCCTGGCCAGCACAGGTCCTGGTACCAAAGAAAAAAAAAACTTGAATTTTATGCAAATGTAAAAACTATATCAGAATTTTTAAAAGAAGTTCATTGTTTGGAAAGAAAAAAAAAGGGGTGGCTGAGGCAGTAAGTTTGCCTTGGGTTTTTAAGCCAGCCTAGATTGCATAGTGAGACCCTGTCTCAAAAAAAAACCAAGTGCAGAACCAGATCCACAGTTGTTAGCAAACATGCAGGCTGATTTATCTTCCCAGCAAGAGAGACCAAGGCAGGAGGGTCTGCAGCTCAGGCAATCCTGGGCAATGAAGCAAAAAGGCCATCCTTAGAAGAGCAACACCTGCCTGAGTGGCAGGGCAGGAGTGGTGTGAAGGCTGAGGCTGGGGTCACACAGTGCAGCACAGAAGCACGGCCTGCTCCGGCCTCCACAGGCAAGGATTGGGGAGCGGCGAGTGCCCCAGGGCCCCACCTCAGCCACCTGCTCCACAAGCCTGCCCTCTGTTCTAGGCTCTGCAGTGTGCCAGTCTCTAGACAAAACACAACAAAAAGGAAAAGGAATTGCTAAATAAACATTTATTTAGTAAGAAAATCTCAGCACTGGGAGGCTGAGCAGAAGGATCACCAAAGCTCAAGGCTAGCCTGGGCTACTAAGGCCCATGCACAGATGCACTGATGGGTAAGGCAGAGTGTCCTGTGACAGCATGGTCCTGAGCTGCAACCAGCCTGACAGGCAGGCCCAGAATCCTTAGCTCTGGGGTCAAGAGGTGCTTGCAGTCCCGGGGGCTCAGTCTGAGTCCTGGTCACTGCAATCCTCAGGGCTTGGGTCCTGCAGGACAGGAAGACAGAAAGGCTGTAGGTCCAGCACCAGGGGTGCTACCATGTACCATCACCCTGTTACAGGCCGTGCCTCGTACCGTCTGCACCCTTCTTATTCTAATATAGCACGCAATCAAGCCAAGCATGGCAGTGCACACCTGTGATCCCAGCTCTCGGGAGGCTGAGACAGGAAGGCTGCTGTGAGTTCAAGATCAGCCTCAACTTCACCCCACTGGCCAGTACCTGGAGACACAGCCCCTACCTGGGTGCCTAAGCCCACAGCAGTGGCGCTGAAGTCGTGGATGGGCAGGGTTCTGAGCCACTGGGCCATGGAGCGCTCCTGCCGTTCAGTGCTGACAATGGTGGGGTAGATGTGCTGCTCCTTGAAGGCCGCCACCTTGGCCTCTTCCTGCACCCAGTCCAGTGGCTCGTGCAGCCCATCGCTGCCGAAGCGCTGGTTGTACGTCTCGAAGTGCACTCGTTCCAGCACCAGGCCGAGCCCCGGCGCCTTGGGCACATCCACCTTCTCCTCGCCCCAGCTGCGCTCCAGCACACTCTCAGGGGCGTAGCCCTTCACGATGGCCACCACCAGCCCCACCATCTTACGGATCTGGTGCATCATGAAGCTCTGGCCCTTCACCTTGATCACAGCGAACTCCAGGCCCTCTCGCTCAAAGGGTGCCTCGCAGTACATCTCCAGCACATAGCGTCGTGCACTGGGCTCCCGGGGTCCTTTCTGTGAGGTGAAGTTGTGGAAGTTGTGGGTGCCCTGGTAGCAGGCCAGCAGCCGGTTCACCTGCTGCAGCGTCTCTGTGCTCAGGCGGAATGTCTCATCCTGCACGTCCCGGTCCTTGTGGGCAAAGGCAAAGGTGGGCAGCATGTAGAGGTAGGTCCTGGCATCACATCTGTTCTTGGAATTGAAGCCACCTGTGACCCTCTTCAGCCCTGGGGTGTGAAGAGATGCCAGTAAGCAGAATCAGCAGCAGAGTCCCGGCCACTGTGTGGATGGCAACACTCAGCACCACACCTGAGCTCAGGCTGCTCCTGGACATCAGCCCCTGCTGGACCTATGTGAAACCAGCCTGAGTGGAACCCAGACCCCTGCGGGACATACAGGATGTGTCGAGCCTGGAGTTGGCCGAGGAGTGCAGAAATAAACT
Source organism: Ctenomys sociabilis (assembly GCA_004027165.1). Lineage (NCBI taxonomy): Eukaryota > Metazoa > Chordata > Mammalia > Rodentia > Ctenomyidae > Ctenomys > Ctenomys sociabilis. The sequence continues at coordinate 31,881 of PVKA01017793.1, read as the reverse complement.
CGCTTCACACCAGCCCCAGGTGTGGACCAGGCAGCCTTAAGCCACAGGAAGGTAAATGTCCAGAGACTCAAGGGCCACCAGCCCGATGCTGCTCTGTAGACCAGGCCCCACAAATGACAAGGTTTCTTACAGTGAAACCAGGACACAGCCCAGACCCCCTGAACGGAACCAACTAGACAGTCCCAACACGTGGGCAGGCAAAGCAGCCAGGAAGGCCAGGGCCCCAGCATGAGGGACACAGACTGTGCCACCCAGAGCACATGCAAGCCAGGTACGTTTGCACACATTGCCAATCTCAGCTACTCAGGAGGCTAAGGAAGGAGGAAGCCACCCTGGGCAACTTTAGGAGGCCCTACCTCAAAAAACCAAAAAAGGGCTGGGAGTATAGCTCACTGGCACAGTACTTGCCTGGCAAAGATGAGGAAAGATGAAGCCCTGAGTCAAATCCTCAGAAAGATCAAAAGAAAAAAGGGCAGAAGGCAGACTTAGATGCAGGTGACTCCATCCATTGAGTCCTTTCACACAGATTTCCAGAAGTGTCAAGAACTACAGAACTGAGGTTCACCTTGCTGGAGCCCACTGGACATACCCCAGCTCCCAATCCCGCACCACAAAAAATGCATTGATGGTGGGTCGAGGAAGTACAGGATGAACAGAGCTCTGAGAGACAGGCAGGTTGCATCCGGCCCTGCTTCAAGAAGTTGGCACCCTTGGCAGCTCTTCCTGGCGCCAGCCAAGCCTGGCACATGCTCTTTTGTATGTATTGTCCTGTCTGTGTGGGCGACTCCACCCTGTGTCCTGTCCTGCATCTAAGATCCAGCATCATAAACAAAAACAGTACAAGGACCCTGGGAGGGTTCCTGTGCTTCCAGATACAATTGCTGTGGAAAGGCTGAACAGTGCCAGCGGGCAGCCCTACTACAGGCTGCAGTGCTGGCCACTGCCTGTGATACTGCTTCACCACATGGGGATGCTAGCTGCTGAGGAGCTACGCACATAGACACTGCTCACAGGGCAGAAACCAAGAAGTCCCAAGAGGAGGGAGGCACACCCAGGAGGAGAAGGCCATGATGGGACAGAAAGGACCATCAGGTGGGTGTACCTGAAGTACCCACTACTTGGGGAGCTGAGATGAGGGGCCAGAGTTTGAGCCAAATGTGGACTATGTAGAGAAACCTCATCTCAGAACCAAGAAGAGGGGGCTGGCCAAATAGCTCAGCAGATTAAAGCGCCAGCTTAGGCAGATGAAGAAGAGTTGGATCCCCAGGCCTGCGATGCTGCCCCTGTCCCCAGGGCATGCTGAGATGGCAGCTGAGCCTGGGTGTGGTGGGGCACACCTATAATCCCAGCTCTGGGGAGGCTGAACACAGGTGGACCACTGTAGACACTACCCTAAAATCCAAAAAAATAAAAAGAACCAAGAAGACGGAAGAAAGCACTGTGTGACAACTGGGCTCTTTGGCCATAAGGCTTTCTGTTCCCCTCTGCTTTGTTGCGGCCCCTGGAAGGCGTTGGGAGGACCTGCTCTGTCCTAAGCCCATGGCCCTGATACCCTACGAGGAGTTGGGAGAACCTCCTCTCTCCAAAGTCCATGGCCCTGACACCCTACAAGGAGTTGGGAGGGCCTGTTCTGCTCTAAGCCAAGGCCCTGACACCCAACAGGCAGGACACATGTGGCACATGTCCTGTGGTGCTCAGCTTGTGCGCTGCCTGCTCAGGAGGCTCACCCAGGATCCGGATGTGGGAAGGAAGGTGGCTATTGATTTTGTCCAGAAGGTCGTCGATCAGCCACACCTTCAGGGATACAACCTGGCCGGCCGCGGACACACCCTGTGAAGCAGCAGAGCAGAGAAGGCTGGTCCTTTCCCAGGCACACACCAGCCCCACATAGGCCCCACTGTGGAGCTCTCAGACCAGAAGGGTGATGGGGCCAAAAGATGCTGGATCTGGAGACCAGATGGAATCAGTGTCCCACCCAAGCCCTGATTCCTAGCAACTCAGAAGGTACAGCATAAATGCAAGGACACTGAGGCAGCAGTGGGCAGACTTCTATCACAACACCGACAATCTTGGGGGTGTGAGAGGGTAAGTGGGCACTTGAGTTGGGTGGGGAGGACATGGGTGCATGCACAGACTGAAAACCCATTTTGTGGGCTGACAGCCTCGGTCATGGTGAAGTCCTAGGCTTAATCCCAGTCCTAGGGGATAAAAACTAACAAAATTTCCTGTTTGTTCAGCGCCAGGGCAGGACTCACCCCTCCTACACAGCCTCAGAGGTTTCTTTTCTTTTCTTTTTTTTTTTTTTTGTCTTTTTGAGACAGGGTCTCACTATGCAGTTCAGGCTGGCCTTAAGCTCACCTTGTAGCTCAGGCTGGTCTCGAACTCACAACAATCCTCCTGTCTCAGCCTCCCGAGTGCTGGGATTACAGGCATGCGCCACCATGCCCGGCTCGCCTCCGAGGTCTCTACTCCTCTCTTTTGAATGGAAAAAAGCAAACAGGAGAGCAAAACCATCTCTAAAGGCAGTGAGAATTATGTGAAATGTCTAAAGCAAGGAGCTCTTTTGAAATGCTGTGTTAGCAAACATTTACACTCTTCTGCCTTGAAAATAGCAGAGCTACAAATGGAAAAATGAAAAAGTAAAAAGTGGTTCAGAAGCTGGGTGTGGTGGTGCATCCTTGTAATCTCAGGAGGATCACCGGAGTTCAAGGCCAGCCTGAACTACCATGAGATCCTGTCTCAGAAAGAAAAGGGGGGGAAAAAAGAAGTTCAGAGCCACAGCAGTCTGCCCCTTCCTGTGGTGGATGTTACCAGAAGAAAGCTCGCAGCTCCCACCTGTGTCCTCACTGCCACCTCCAGGCTGGCCTGGCCTATTCTGCAGAGGCCAGGCCAGTGAAGGCCAGTGCTGGCAAACCTGGTCCTGCCATCAGCAAGTGCCTGGTTCCAGCCACACCTGAGATGGTCCTGAACCTCTGGCCAAAGCAAATACCCAGTTCTGGTCAAGTTTGGCTGATTCCTGTCTCTGTCCTGTGTACCCTGAGAGGCCCAAAAGATGGACCAGGCTGGCAGGTGGGTCAGCTCAGCAGATGCCTAGGGATAGAGGTGCCACCCACCTTGTCTGTGCGGGCGCAGCGCTGGAAGGACATCTTCCTCATGTCCTCACCATGATTCTCAGGGATGCAGCCTGCCCGCACCAGCGCAGACACCAAGTCATCTTCAATTGTCTTGAACTGCGAAGACCCCAGGTTCCTCTGGAGAGAAGACCAGACTGTTTCACTACCGACCTGAGAGTGGCAAACACCACCACTCCATCTCTACCAAGTGCCCAGACCACAGTCCAGGGGACATTACTGTGCCTGTGTTACACCTAAGCCCAAACCACTTCCTTGCCAGTGTACCCTGTTGGAAACTCCTCGGCAGGCTGGGTTAACATGCAGGCTTCTCCTGAGCCCCCAGCTCACACGCCCACCGAGTAGCCTCCAGGGGTGGATGGTACTTGGTGAACCAGGCTGTCCCCAGATCTCTGTGCTGCACCTCTCAGCCTGGCCTAACAGGGACCCAGAGCCCAAGCTCAGTGACAGTGACTCCTTGCTGACTTTCCCAAGAGGGTAACTGGTGGAGGAGCCCTTACATAGGCCAGCTTACAGGCTCCTCCAGCTGGCATCCAGGCCCTGGGCTCAGTATAGACTATGACTATTTCTCAGATGCCATCAGGAATACCAGCCCTCTGGGCACTGGTCACCACCCCCTCTTCCCTAACAAGGAACTAAGGCAAACAGAAGCTGTTAAGACACACAGGGCCTACAGCACATACCTTACATAATTAGGATTACTCTCAAAAAGCGTAAGTCACCCACAGCACACCAGAGATGGTCTGTTCCACCTATTGGAAGGCTGAAGGAGATGACATTTTCCAACCTATGGTCACTATCTACCAGCTGCCAGGAAGTTAGTTTTGTGGCCAGGAGTGGTGGCACACACCTGTGATCCTAACACTCAGAGCCTGGGTGTGAGGATCACGAGTTGGAGCCCAGCACAGTCAAGTTAGTGGGGACACATGATGAAGGCTACAGATGTAGCTCAGTGTAAAAGGTCCCGCTGATCCTCAGTGCAACGTTTACTTTTATTGAATTTATTTTTTGGTATTTTCTAGGGAAGAGTCTACAGAGTGTTCAGGGTCTTATTACTAGATCAGACTCCTAGTGATCCAGCCTCCCAAGAGCTGGGATTACAGGTGCACGCCACCACACTCACCCCAGGGGTGGGGCAGGCCCATGCACCTGCTTGCAGGCCCTTTAATCTGTTGAGCTATTTGACTGGCCCAACATTTACTTTTTATAAGTAAAATGAATTTGACTATTTTGTTACTAATAGCATTCATAGGATAAAAGCTGCTCATATACCTTGCCAGGTTACACGTTATCCTCCTGAACTGATGTTTCAGTGGGATCCTGTTTATAGCAGGAAACTTGGTCCTGTGGACCATGCCTAGATAAGTTCTTGAAACTTGGGAGACTGAGGCAGGAGGATCCCCACAAGTTCAAGGCCAGCCTAGCGTATGTATGTAGACCCAGTCTCAACCCTGCTTTCCCTAAAAAACAGAACTCGGCATAAAGTGGTGCTTCAGGGGGGACCACAAGGAAGAAGGCTGACTGACTCGTGTGGGCTCTAGTGAGGAGAGAGTTGAATCAAGGGTGCCTGCTTGTCCATACCTCCATGATGCTCCCCCATATGCAGGGCACTGGGTCCTCACACTAGTAAGCCTGGCCAGTGAACCTACATTCCCATGGTAGCCATGAAGAAGAACCTGGCAGATCTGCTTTGATAGGTTCTGGCTCTAGTATAAATTGTTGAATTATTATGGTGGTCATCTGTGATGGCTAAAGCCCTTACAACTGCTTATCTTCCCAGAGACCACCTCCCCACTCTTCAACCCAGCCCAGGGGTTGCAATTTCCTTTTACCTTTCCCTATACATCCGGGAAGACCCAATCAGCTCCCCGGATATTTCTAAACATCCCCCTCCAACTCCAACCCTAGCAAAAGTTCCAAAAAGGCTTTTTTTAAAAAAATCTTTCCTATCTCTTTACTGCGCTGCAGAAAAACCTATTAACTGGCTCAAGGTCCAACACAGCCACCCATCCAGTCCTGACACCCATGGGAGACGTTTGGGTAAAGTGCCAACCAAGCCATTTGGCAAAGAACTTCATGAAAGCGGTCTGGACTCAAGCCAAAACACTGTGAGCTCGGCCACCGTGACCTTCTCCCCTTTCCTGGGCGGCACCTTCTCTGAGGTCCCCCTGTGAAACTGGCATTAGCAGGGTGCTGTGCCTCACCTGCATGCCGTGATAGCCCTTCCCCGAGTAGGCCATGAGCAGCACGACCTTGCGCTTGGGCAGCTTTCGCGGTTGCTCCTCAACCTCGCCGCCCCGGATCCTCTTGGGTGGATTCTGCGCCTCCTCCCAGACGCAGCCTGCGCGAGCCTTCTTGTCGGGCTGGTTCGCAGCCGGTGCGGCGGGCGCGTCCTTCCCAGCCATCAGGGACAGGCTGGGGAGACACGGGCGAGCGCGCGGGCCGGTTAGGCCGCGGGGCGCGGAGCAGCCCGAGCCCACTCCAGACCTCGCTGGAACCTGGCCCCTGGGGTGCGCCTCCACCTCAGCTCCCCCTCGGGGACTGGACGATCGAAAAGGGCAGCGCAGAGGTAGTGCCAGGAGTTGGGTTGGGGGCAGCGAGGGCAACGGGGGGCGGCGGAGAGCAGAGCGGCATGCGCGGCACGCCGGGTCTTTACCAGCAGGCGCGCAGGCCGGGGCGCGCCGTCCACAGTCCGCAGGCTCTCAGCAGCGCAGCCTGCAGGCCAGGGACGCCCATGTGCGGCGGGGTGCGGACGCCGACCCCAGGCCCCGGGCGAACTCTGACCTCCGACCTCCGCGAGACCCTGGGCGCGCCTACGACCACTGGATCTGGGCCCCACCGGGCCCTGCCCCTCCCAGGGTGCTGTGCTCGGGAGTCGGGGCCCCGCCCTCGCAGAGACCTGAGGGTCGCGGGCTGCCCCCCCTCGCGGCGCGGCGGACGCACCCGAGGCCGACCACGTGGGCGAGGCCGACGCGAGCGCGCTGCACCGGACGGCGGCCGGGAGCGGACAAATGTCTTGGGGAGGGTGGAGTTTCCTTCGAGCCGCGCAGCCGTGCTCGGCTAGGGGATAGGCGAGCCTTGGTGACGCCGGCACCTCCGGTAGTGACTGGGCAGCAGCACCTGAGCCCCGAGTGTGACCCCGTTGTACGGTCAGCGAACACACGCTCAATTCTCATACCGTTCGCGGGGGCGGCGGGGACCAGACGTCTGCTCCGGGTAGGAGGTGGCGGCCACCCGCGTACTTAACCCTGGGAACCGCCATGCAGTCCTGTGCCGGCCCAAAGACAGACCCAAAGCGGTTAGCAGTGCAGTGACTTGCCCTGGGCGACGGCCAAATTCACAGTACACCAGGGCCTGGCACTGCCACACAGAGCTGCACCGCGGACCCCCACGTTAACACCCACTCCCCCTGCCAGCTTTTCTCCTCGCTCCAGCAGGGATGGCACTACAGACAAAACATGAATCCTCGCTCCAGCATCTCTGGTTCCGGAAGAGATTTTCTCCCAGGGGAAGCTGGCTGCACTACTTTCACTTCCAGACCCCAGAAGACCTGAGTCCAGCCAAGCAGGCGCAGGGCTCCCGCACAGCCCCCGCGTCTGAAAGCACGTACCCTCAGTCTGCAGTCTTTCACCTCTGTGTCCGTCACTGCATCTCCCTTCAACCATCTTTCCTCCCCCTCCTCTGTGAAGTCTCACACCTGACCAATCTGGAATTGTGGGCAGTAAGGAGAAGCCTATTTCAGGCTATGTATAGGCACTGCAAAGGCATTGGGGCAAGACTGTGTAAACTCCTGTGGGTAGTTGTTTTTTTTTTTTTTTTTTTTTGTTTTTCGGAACCAGGGATTGAACTCAGGCCCTTGCACTTGCCAGGCAAGCACTTATTCTACTGAGCCATCTCCCCAGCCCCTGTGGGTAGAGTCTTGTAGCTGGGCATCCACCTGGGGCCCACAATTACAGAAGCCACAAGGCTGCCTGCCCAGTAATGGAAAAGTGGTGGGGACAAGTCAGGAGCCAGGAGTCAGAACCCTAAGCAGTTGACAGGTCACAGGGCAAGGGCAAGGCCTGTTGGGTGAAAGAGCAGAGAACATCCAGCCCCCTTCCAGCGTGCTGCCCCACCTTCTGTCTCAATGAGGGGAGACTGAGGCAGCATCCAAGAGCTCAAAACAGAGGCTGCCCCTCCTGCTTGAGCCCCACCTCTAGGCACACCTGCCCTGCAGTGGGCACCTAGAGGTTGAGTGATGCTTAAAGGACTGTCATTTGAAACCAGTGAGCCACTGCAGCTGGCTGCTGGAGCTAGAGTGAGATGTGAGCAGCTATTAGACACACACCTGTCAAAACCAGTGACTGTGCAAACCTCAGGGCAAGCCAGGGATCTGGCGACTGTAAAGTGCTGCTGTCAGACCACGGAGCCCATACTTGTTGGCCACCAGGAGGCCAGTGGGAGAAAAGCCAGGGTTCCTCGGCACTTGTTTTTCAATTGTTCAGTAAAACCTAGACTTTTCTGTAAGGAATGCTCTGGTAAGCAGGGAGAGCCACGGGAGAGGCCCCGTTTTGGGGACAGCTCCAGCTGCTGTGACCACACACACCACGTGCTCTGGAACTGTTTGGAGCCAGCCCCTTCATATACTTTCAAGTTCTTGCCTTGCAAGAAATTTTGTTTTCAATAGTTTGGCCTCTCCAGTAATTTCATTTTTTTCATCTTATAATTTCTTATCTCTTAAATAAAAATACTAGCTTAAAAAAACAAGCCCTGGAATACAATAAAAATGCAAACCAGCCTAGTGCTGGTGGCTTTAGCCTCTCTCTGAAAGGCTAAGACTTAAGAAACAAAAGTTCCAACCCAAATGGCTCAAGTCAACAACTGTGGATAACCCCCTTCTGTTGTGGACTGCTGATCTGTGTTGGTTTAAAAAAAAAAAATTATATATTTAGCTATCCATGTTTTAAAAATCTGTAACATATGTATTGTTGTATGTCACCCTGTTTATGTGATTTTTTGTTTTTACTTCTATTTTTCACTCTTTGAGTTAAAATATAAATTTAAAAAAAAAAGTTCCAACCCAGCCTGGGGAATGTGGCAACTTAGTGAGATCCTCTGTCAAAACACAAAATAGAAGGCCAGGGAGATGGCTCAGTAGAATAAGCACTTCCCTGGCAAGCGCAAGGGCCTGAGTTCAATCCTCAGTTCCAGAAAACAAAATAAAGGGATGGGGATGTAATCCAGTGGGATGGAGCTGGGTTCAGACCCATCACACACACACACACACACACACACACACACACACACACACACACACACACACAATCATATCACTTGTTAAAGTCGCAGGACTTGAACCAAGGTGGTCTTGAGGCAGTGCCCATCACCCCAGCTACTCCTAAGGCAGAGGTGTGGAAGCCTTGGGTCTGGGGATTTGTAGTCAGGCAACACAGGACAGGGAGCCCTGGAGTCTTCGGGAGCAAAGGTGCAGACCACAAGGATCCTGCCAACACAGTACACAGTGTACACCCTGCAAGTGGCCAGACTGACTTGAGTTGAGAGGGTCACTGGAGTTCCTGGGACCCACAACCCCTCCCAGCATTGCTGAGAAGCAAGCAAGGGGTGTGGCTGTGGCCAGCACTGCAGGGCTGAGGCAGGATGAGTTTAGAGCCAGTAGGAGGTCCCGAGTTCAGTCCTCAAGCAGGTGGCCCAAGGGCTATGGCACTGCCTGCGGTTTCAACCTGTCCCCCTTGGCCCAGAGGGACTGTCTGCTGCAGGAGCCCATTAATACCAACTGTCTCTCCCCATGAAGCCCAGCTGTCACTCTGGGGTTTGTTCCCAGTGCTGGTGCTGGGTCAGCTGCCATGGCTGCAGTGGGGATGCAAGGGTTCCTCAATGCTGCTGGGCTGCTAGCTGCTGTGTCCAGACCAAGGCACAGGGTGCAAGATGGCAGGGACGGGCAGGCCAGCCAGGACGAGCCGCAATATGGTCAACAATTCCAAAGGTTTATTCCCGCGTTACAACAGGATGGGGACTCACACAGAATGCAGTCCAGACAGCTGAACACAACCGTGGAGCAGCAGCAGGAGCTGTTCCCAACACACACAGCCACCATAGAGCTGGCAGCCCCTGGGAAGTCCGGGGACAGGTGCTTCCTGCAGCCTCCCTTAGCCCAGGCGCCTATCAGATGTGAAGTAATAAATACGAAGGTCACATGCAACGGTGAGTCGCAGGGCAGCAGAGCAGACCCTCTGGGGACTTGTGCTGTATCCCAGCTCAGCGGCACTGCTTCAAGTATCACAAGGAAAAACGCGTGTTCTGTGTGGCATGATCTTTGGATAGCCTTATGGGTGCCGCAGACCCATATGCCCTCCCGTAGTTCGTGGATGCATTCAAGTAGGTTCGGGCAGGGCTGTGCCGGGCTCTGGACCAGGGTACCCAGCATACGCCCACCCCAGATGAAATCCATGGCCCTGGTGGCCAACCACCTGGCACAAAAACAGCAAAGCTCGATGCATTCTGTATTCATGGGTTTTTCCTTGTTGCACAGAAAACCCACCCTCACCTACCCACCTTGTCCAGCTGGGGAAGGCAAGGGCATGGCCTGACCTGCAGGGCATGGGGACAGCCAGCACTTGGACAAACACAGGCAGACAGGCAGTCAGGCAGGCAAACACTCTCTCTCTCTCTCTCTCTCTCTCTCTCTCTCTCTCCAGGTGGCAGGCCTCACACCTGCAGCCAGACTAGAGCCTCCTGCTGCCACTGTCCCGCACACACAGCTGTGTCCAGGCCCTCCCCAACCACCCACCCTCCCAAGCAACATGGAACACCTAGACAGTTCTTCTTTAAAGAAAGAATGAGCTGCAGAAAAGTAAGACACATTTTAGAAGTGTGAAAAGTTACATCTGTTCTAGATCTAGAAAGTGCAAGTGTTCCACTCTCCCTAGAAAAACATTAAATACAAGGGCCACTGCTCCTGTGGGCACGGAAGTCACACTCATACCCCCAGAGGCACGCACATGGGTCTCTGTATAGGTATACATGTATGTACACATGAACACAGGGGCTCTGTATAGGTATACACACGTATGTACACATATACACACGGGGCTCTGTATAGGTATACACACGTGAACATGTACAACTGAGAGGAGACAGTTTCCCGTCGCCTGCATGGGGACGGCACTGAGGCTGGGTTCTGTCTGCATAAAGTGCTTGGTGGGGGTCTAGGGGACAGGTTCCCAGAGGGCTGCGAGCCCGAGGCCATGCCCCTTCTTGGGAGCCACGGGCAGGGACCCAAGAGTTCACTTTGGCTTAGAGTCAGTGACACCAGCTCGAGGCCCGTCTGTCCTCAACACTGCCTTGAGCATGGGGGTGGCAATGCCAATGCATGCCTGCTCACCATCTCCCAGCACCAGCACAGGCAGAAGGTGGCCTGAGAGGTTGCACTGCAGCCCATGGCAGGAAGACACCAGTAAGCTGGGCGTGGGTGCCGCCTGCTACATCCCCACCAGGACCAGGCAGCTGCTCAGCACCAGGGATCAGGGCCCAGGCTGGCAGGCCGGCCGCCATCCAGCAGCACGTGGGGCCCGCTGCAGGGCTCGCCAGCAACATGTCAGGCACAGACGCCAGACAGCAGCGCTGAGAGTCTCCGCTCGATGCACAGCTTGCCTGTGGGAGAAGGCTGTGTGGGTGCAGGTGGGGAAGGAGAACCTCACCCCACAGGCCCAGGCAGGAAGCACTCACACTTGGCAATGTTCTCGATGTCAGCCTGGTCGGTGAGCATGTGCTGCAGCCCCTCCAGCAGCAGCAGGGCCTTGTGGTAGCGCGGCACGCAGCCTTCATGGTGCTGGAACATCTCATCCAGGGCAGCCGACTGCACCTGCAGGCAAGGGCAGAGCTGCGTGTAGGCGAGGGCTGATGGTCACAATGGCAGCCCTGGTGGAACCATTGTGCCTGTGTAAGGACTGGTGTGCAGGTAGCAGGGTCACTGGCTTGCACAGCCCAGGTTGGCTCAGAAACAGCTGGCACACCCCAGGTAGAGGGACAGAGCTGACTATATGGCAGAGACCCACTCAGGACTCAGGTAGTGTCACTGCTGGTGACATGCAGTATCAACCCCAGCTGCTGGTCGCACCTGCATAAGGGGTCAGGGCAGGGCTGAGGGGAGCTGACAGCCTGGGCCTCTGTGTGCCAACTATCTCCAGGCCTGACTGGTCCAGGAGGTCTGGAAGCTGGTTGTCAGTTTTTGGCTTTTTCAGAACCAGGGATTGAACTCTGGCCCGTGCGCTTGCCAGGGAAACGTTTACCCCACTGAGCCATCCCCTTGGCCCTGGTATCAGTTCTGTTGGGGTAAGACAGTCTGCTCTGCCATGTGTGGGGAGGACCCGCCCTGCGGCTCCTGTAGGCCCCACCCCAGTACCATCTGCACGGCATGGCTGAGGATGAGCCTTTCTGCGGTGACGCTGTGGATGCCACCCAGCAGCCGCTGCTTGTCCAGGAAGAAACGCTGCAGCCGCAGGCTCAGACCCTGGCAGGACGTCACGCTGGCCTTGTACAGCTCATTCAGCTTGCGCACCACTGTGGAAGGGCTCAGTCAGATCCCCACTTAGTGGGCCTGGCTCGGCATCCCGCCCCAAGGGCTCTAGGCTGCACCCCATGGCCCCGCAGCTCCTCTGCCGCTCTCACCCTGCTTCACAGTGGACGACAGGCACAGCTTGCCAGCCCGGATCTGGTCAATGGCTGTCTGTAGGCCTGAGGACAGCAGCTCAGCCACCTTTAGGTACAGCACTAGCTGCTCTGCAAAACTGCAGGGAGGATGGCGGAAGTCAGGAGGTAGTACCTACCCGGCAGGCCCAACCCCCAGGGACACATACCCCCACTCGCGGCTGAGCAGGCTGATCTGGTCCGCCACCATGCTCTCCTGCATCTGGTACTCTGCGCCCATGGTCGCCTCGTTGGCACTGCCCTTCAGGGCCGCAATTTCCAGCACGTGCTGCACAAACACCAGCGTGAAGCGCAGGCTGTGCAGAATCTCCGTGTGTTCTTGCTGGGGCACAGAGGCAGGTGTTGGGGTAGGTGGCAGACACACAGGCAGGCGACACCTTAGGAGATCCCCAGCCCAGGAATCCAGGCCCTTTCTCCACCCCAAGGCCAGCCTCACCTCCATGAGGGTCTCCTCGGGGAGGTCAGGGGCCTCAAAGGTCACAGCCCCATCCAGGTGGGCAGACAGGGGGTCACCAGTGCTGCAGCAGTGGCCTGGGGCAGTGAATTCAGGGGCAGCCTCACCACAGGCCCCGGGGATTAGGTGGCGGGCAGAGGAAGAGCCAGCAGAGCCCACTGTGGGAGACACAGGTATGGGTGGTACCTGTACTTCTCACCTGGGCAGCAGCCCTGGACTCCACACAAAGCTTCCATTTGCCTTAATTTACCTTCTGGTAAGACTACAAAGACCAGGCCCCCAGCCCCATCTAGCCCTGCGCACAGGAAGCTCACTGGGCCTGAACGAAGGGCCTGGCCAATAGAGTGCAGCCTTTCAGGCCAGTAAGACAAAGAGGCTGGCGTCTTGCACAGGGGCTTATGTCCCAGGGAGACCCCTGTCCCTGACCCACTGTGGCGATCCCCACTGTCTGACTGGCATCGGGTTTTTACCCTGCTCAAGCCTGGGAGCAGCTATGGATGCCCCGCCCAGCCTCACCTGAAAACACCCGGGCACAGGCCCCCAGGGGCGGTGTAGTTCCGCTAGGGGGTGAACCCACTGTGAACACCACAGGGGCCGGGCTGCTGGCACCCCCAGCACGGGCTCCTGGGTGCAGGTTCCCCCCAAAGCCAGCAGAGGGCCCTGGGAGACACAGAGGGAGCAGGTCAGTGACTGCTCGGGACTGACCACAAACAGCTGCCCCAGCCAGCCCTGGCGCACCAATCTCCATGGGCTTTTCCTGCAGGCTGTCCGTGCTGCCTGAGTCTGAGGCCTGTGGCCCAAATGCAGCCTTGAGGAGCAGGTCAGTGAGGCGGCTGGTACTGAATGACCTAGGGAAAGAATGTGGTGCTTTAGTACTGGGCCTTGCTCTCCGCTGACACCCCATCTCAGCTCACCCCCAGCAAGCACAAGAGGCCAGCTAGCTGTGGGCCAGGCTCCCCAGAACCACGATAATTACAGAACAAGACCCGACACCCGCATCCCACCTGCCCCACTCACCGGCCAAAGGGGCCCCTCGTGTCCTCTGGCCTTAGGCCAGAGCCCAGCTGCTGTCCCTGGAACGGCCCCACCTCCGAAAAGTCAGGCAGTGTCCGGTTCCGTGGGGGTGTCACCACCACACCCTGCCGAGCCAGCAGAGCCAACAGGTTCGGGGAGCTAGGGACCTTGGGGAAGTCGAAGGTGGGCATGGCCTGGAAGGTGGGGGGGGAGTGACACCCAAATTGCCGAAGCCCATGTGCTCCCTGCTGACATCCTTACACCTGACAGGGATAGGTCTGAGGCCTGCTCTGGGGACAAGGAAATGTGGCTGCCCACAGGGTGGCAGCCTGGTTTCCAACAACCTTGAAAAGTAAAAGTTCCACACCAATGCTACATGCCACAAGGACAGTCTCAAAAGGGTAGCCTGTGGGCCTCAGCACAGAGAGGACTGGCCAGGGAACCCATCCTGATACCATCCCCAGGGAATCAGGCCTACAGCCCATGGCCTCACCCAGGGACTTGTGGGCCACAGCCATTCCAGGAGTGAGGTCCAAGCAGGCAGCAGGAAGCAAGATCTGGTCCCCTCTAGGGGCTTGGGGCTCCCAAGAGCTTTACCTTGGTGGGGGAGCCGAGGATGGGGGGCAGGGGGTTCCGCTGCAGGAAGTCAGGAAGCTTGGGTGAGCCACGCAGGGGCCGGCAGGACTGCAGCACGGGGGCAGCTGGGCAGGGGCCGGGCTGTGGGGGGCTGAAGGCAGCTCCTAGGGGGTCCGTGGGGGGCTTGGGCAGCTTGGGGCGGATGACATGCAGGTCCGACAGGTTGGGGGCGCTGTGCAGGCGGCAGCCCAGACCAGGAGTGCGGGGAGAGTGCTCGGGCACAGAGGAGCCTGGGAACAGGACAGGTTTATCACCAGGCTTCTGGGGCAGAGATAGGGCCACCAGACCATCACCATCCTGCTTGGGGCTCTGGGGCCCTACCTTACAGCCAACACACATAACACAGCAGCACCTACCTGGCCGTGGTGACCTGCTAGCCCGCACCTCGGCTCCCTGTGGGGAGGGTGCCCTGCTCCAGCCAGGCCGCTCAGGGATAGTTCCGACTGGGAGAACAGGTTCCAGGGTCAGGGTTGGCAGACACAGATCTGCAGTGCCAACCCCACCCTCAGACCCAAAGCTAAACTCACCCTGTGGGGATGGTGTGTAGGGCCGGCCCCCACCCAGAGACAACTTCCTGGCAAGGGCAGCGCCATCAGCATGGGATGGGGGTGACGGACTGGCCCGGGCAAAGCCCAGGGGGCTGGTGCCTCCTGACCTGCGGCTAGCAGAGGACCTGCAGACAAGGCAGGCAGTATGAGGCCTTAGGACCCTCCCCACAGGGCTGGGCACCTGAGAGCTGGCTGTGTCAGACCAGGGCACTCACCGGGGCGTGTGGTGCTGGCTGGGCAGCTGCAGGTTTTGCTCAATGCGCTGGTAGTTTTGCACCTGAGTGGGGACGGGGATGGGCACAGACACGCCATATCTGCTGCTGGAAAAGGTGCCAGCCCGGCTACAGGAGAAGACAAAGGCTCACAGGAACCCCAGAGGAGGCACCCAGGGCATGCTATGTCAACACCTCCAGGTGTCCCCACACCTCAGGGTGCAGGCAGGAACACGCCATGGGACCACCCATGTATGCATGCTAGAAAGGGCGCTGCCCACAGGATGCCGCTTGCCCACTTGTACAGCCATACCCTGCTTACCCTGAGGGGCTGGGGGAGCTACTGCAGGGTGGGGAGGGGGACGGTGTCCGACCATGGCTTTCCAGCCCTGCAGAGGCCACCAGTGAGCTCCTGTAGGTAGAGGGGACAGATGTTGCCCTGGGGTACCAGCCCTTCATCACCTCCCCAGGCAGGGGTGCACCAGCTTCCCTGAAAGCCCTGGATGCTCACCCACTACAGAGCAGGCTATCAGGCGGGGGCTTAGCACTGGCCCCCTCGGCCACCAGGTCACCTGCGGAGACAGGACATCTGGCCAGGTGCCCGCCACCCTCCAGAGCCCACTGTACCACAGAGCTCCAGGCCTGAGGTCCACTTCCACCCTCCCAGATGGGGCTCCCAAAAGGAAGTGACCTGAGCACTTGGTGACTTCGGGGCCACACACCAGCAGCTTGCTCTGGGCCGGAGTGGGCACCCGTCCACAGCACTCTGCTCGGAACACACCCTCCCTTCAGTTGTCCTCACCAGCTCCAGGGCAGCAGGGAGACAAACACCACCTTGCTTACCCCATGGGAGGCCAGCTCCTACCCACTGTGGGTCTACCCAGTCACTGGCTATCCTTTTGCCACCTGGGAGCTATGGCAGGGCTGGACCCTATCTAGGGTTCTGAGGCCATGGACACCGTGGACCAAACTGAATTAGGAAGGCGATCAGGTAGGCCCTGTCCTCAGGGCCGAAGGACAGCACGTGGAGGCAGGGCCATGGCAGGAGGGGGCGGGCAGCCTGCCTGCCTGCCTGCCTGCCCAAGAGGCACCATACTTCCTGTTGCCCTGACCTGGGAACTGAGCAGGGACCATGACGAAGTCGTCAGTGTCACAGGAGTCCTTGCTGCTGCCGCCCGAATCCCGGGAGCCATGCAAGTAGGCAGTGGCATCAGCTGGGGAGGTCAGCGTCTTCTGCAGTGGCGCCATCTCCCCCAGAGACTAGAGGACAGCAGAACCCAGTGCTCACACAGACAGGTAAGATGGGGTCTCTACAGAGCTCCCCCAATGGGGCTCCCATGCCCAGCCCGAGGGCCATAGCCCTGGCCTTACCGGAGGGGAAGCCAGATGTGAGGTGGAGCTGCTGCTGGAGCTGCTGCCGGACCCGGAGCTGGGGTAAGAGGGCACAGGCACGGGCGGGGCTACAGAAGGGCAGGCCATGGGATATGTCACGCCTCATGCTAGAGATGGCAGCTGCCAAGAAAGCCACTGGAGATGGCCATTTCCCAAGGTAGGTGCCCTCAAGCATCACCCGTGGTAGTTCCCAGTGTGCCAGCTGGACCAGGAGGGGCTAAGAAAGAGCCCTCCCCTGAGCCATGACCGTGACCATGGCTACACTGGCCCTCAGAGCTCTGGCAGTCATCACCTGGACCAGGTGCCAATGCCCAGCACCAAGTGGCATGAGCCTCAGCCCCAAACCTGCACACCACCTCCACCCAGCATGAGGCGCCTAACCCAACAGACAGCAGGCCAGGCCCATTCCCCTCCTGCCCCCAACTCACACTTCTTGATGGAGGCGCTGGCGTCCAGGAAAGGGTGGTGGAAAAACTCATCTGCGGGAGGAAGGCGGCCTCAGACCAGGGCCGAGCCTGGCCTTGGGAGCCTGTCTCACCCAGCCTTGGCCACCTCCGACCCGCCCATGGGCCTGAGGGCTGTGGCTGGACCAAAGCTCTCACCAAAGTCCATGCGGTCTTTATGGTTGCGCTGCAGGAGGGCCAAGAGCAGCTGCCGAAGGGGCGCTGAGGTCTCACGGGGAATGCTGGGAGGGCAGAGATGAGCTGAGAGAACTGGGACAGCTGGGGTAGGGTTAAAAGGGGGACACCTGGGGGGAGGGGGAGTGCTTACGCAGGGACCAGTGTCTTGTTTTTCTCATAGAACAGTCGCAGGTCCTGAGGACTGCTGGCCTGCAGGAACAATAGCATGAGCCAGCCTCTGCCTTGGCCTAGCACACAGGGCCCACACTCCAGCAAGCCCTACCAGGTCGCAGGCAGCCCAGTCCCCACCTTACACTGTGCCCTTCTGGCCGCTGATGGGGGTCTGGCACCTTGGGGCCACAATGCAAGGAAGGAAGCAGATACACCGCAGGGCTTCAAGCCACACAGCCCTTGGGGCTCTCTCATAGGAAATAGCCCAAACCCAGCCCAGGGCCAACACCCTGAGCAGCTGCTCACATCCATGCCATGGCTGGTAGCCTCACTCCCCTGCTCAGGCTGCAGGCCTTGTTCACCTGAAATGGGGCCTTTCCCGTCAGGCACTGGTAGACAATGGTGCCGATGCTCCACAGGTCCGCCTTGCCATCATAGTGCTGTGACATGATGACCTCAGGAGCCTGTGGCCAGAGAGGACAGGTTGGTGCTGTGTTGCACAGCAACCCAGCCAGGAGCCATGAAACAGAACTGGGAGCCCAGGAGGGCTCTGTCAAGCCTGCCCGCAAAGGGACGTACCATGTACATGGGAGAGCCACACAGTGTGGCCGCCATCATGTTGCTCTGCAAGTAGCGGGCGAACCCAAAGTCAGCTGCAGAAAGAGAAGCATCAGGGCAGCGGCCAGGGCATGGGGGGCAGCGGGTCCCTGTGGCAGTGCCACTGCCCGGGGCTCACCAATCTTGACACGAATGTTGTTGGGGTTTGAACGGCGCCCCCCAGAATTGGACAGCAAGATGTTCTGTGGTTTCAGGTCACGATGAATGATACCCTTGCTGTGCAGCAGCCGCATGGCACCAGCTATCTGCTGTAGGAAAAGCCTGATGGTGTCCTCGCTCAGGGTCCGCATAGCTGCAGGGAGAAGCAGGTTCAGGGGTGCCCGTCATGACCAGCAGGTGGCACTGCAGCCGGGGACACAAGAGCACAACCAGAACAGATGATTCCCCCAACCCAGACCCCTTAAACTTTCTGCCCACCCAACCTGGGCACCCAGGTCCTGCAGCACCACCCCACCCCACTTCCTGTGTTCCTATTTGCAGGCACGGTGTACCACCACATCTCCCACATGGCTACCCTCACTAGCTATTCCACCCTCTTCGTATCACCCAGAGCCAAGACCCTGGAAGCAGAGCCAACTCCTCTGCAAAGACTTGTGCTAGATCCTGGTCTGGGCAGAAGGTGGGAAGGTCCAGCATGGCAGGGTCCCTCCTGTCCATCGCAGGGCACCAGGACACAGACAGCATACTCCCACCCCCCTCTCACAAGCAAGGGCTGTGCTGCTAGGCCCTCTGGCCACCACACTGCCTGCCCAAGGCATCACTCACTGTGCAGGTAGTCTGCTAGATCACCACCATTGCAGTACTGAAGGAAGACAGGGACAGGTGTTCAGGCACAGCCGGGTCTCCAGCCCCAGCCCCAGACCCAGCCCTCCCCACACAACACCCTCTTCTGAGAGGGTCCGGGCTTACCTCCATGACCAGGTAGACAGAATTGGCCATTTCCTGCAGGAAAGAGAAGCTATAAGGAATGGAGCAAGGGTCACCTTAGGTGCCCTCAGCACACACCCACCTCCTGGGTCTCAGGGCACAACTGACACACCAAGCCAGGACCCAGGATCACCACCAGAGGCAGGCCCTCCACAACCCAGCCAACTCTGGAGGTGTGTGCTTCTCATATCGTGTCTGTTCCAACTGAAACGTGAGCCTGGGCTGGGTGTGGTGACCCGGCACTCTGGGAGACAGGCAGAAAAACTGCGCCCTACCTGGACAGTTTAGCAACCTAATGAGTGTCTCTTAGAAAAAAGGGCTAGAAACTTACTTCAGGACCAAGGCTATGGGCTCAATCCACACTATGGAGCCAAAATAAAGAAATTTACATGTGAGCAACCAGAGCAGCAGCCTGCAAGGAAGCCTGGGACTGTGGCTGGTCCAGAGCCCAGGATCTCCAGAACTTCCCACTGCATCCTGAATAGCCCCTCCCAGCCACAGGGCAGCAGCAAGCAGCAGGAACTGATAGGGAGGGGCTGGCGCTTCTGGCCCCAGAATCAGTCATGCCTCCAGACTAGGGCTTGGTGCTACCAGGCTGAACCACCAGCAGGGCACCTGGCCACCAACCCCGTACCTCAGCCCAACGCACCTGTCCTTGCCCTGCTCCTGCCTAGCCTCTGGGCAGTGCATACCTAGCTGAGCAAAGCCCTATACAGCACCAGATAACAGCTAAGTGCCCAGCACAAACACCCACTTTTCAGGATTCACGGAGGCCCAGGCCAGACAAGCTGCCCACTCTGCAAGTCCATGTTTAGACAGTGTCTTCTCACCCACTGCTGGGGTAGCTCTGCCAACAGCAAGCACCAAACCAACCCTGCGACCACTGGCATAGGCTCGGCATCTGGGGATCCACACTTCTTGCTCTACCTCCCAGTCTTCCCACACTCTAAGTGAGGTGCAGTGTCTCAGAGACCTGCAAGGCCGGGCATGCAAGGCTTGCATGCAGCAGCCCACCATCAGGTGCAAACACCTTGCCTCCGACACCTTGCCAGGCACCAGGACCTCCTGCACCTCTAGCATTCAACTGTAGGAGGCTGAGGACAGCCTGGCAGGAGGCGCTCTCAGCCAGAGACAGGCACAGGCCTTGAGGGAAGCCCTGACCTGCCCCGCCCATGCCCACTATCCCTGCCTGACCTCCCTGCACCTCAGCTCGGCCCAACCCCACCTTTGAGGGAAGCTGCAGGGCAGAGATAACCATGGGCAGGTGTGGCTTGGCTAGGGAGTCCCAGGATGACTAGAATGTGTCAGAGTCGGGACAGCAGTCAAGCCCAAGAGAGCCCAGGGACAAGAAGTGACAGTAAAAACACAGAAACAGCTCCAAGGGCAGCAGTATCTACCCAGCCCCTGTAACCTGAAGTCCCCAGCATAGGATCTCTAGTACTTGCCAGTGTAGGTCATTCAACCTAGGACAAATACAGCCAGAGGGTGCAGGTTGGGGCCTGAGCCTGCCCTCTTGACAACAGAGACAGGACTGGGAACACAGCTGTGGCCAGAGGTGGGCTACCTCCCTGAACTGCGGGCACAGGAATTGGGGAACCACCCCTTCCCCATGTTCTCTCCTATGCTCCATAAAAGCAAGTTCAGAGCCTCAAACCCTCACACCCAGGGGCTGGCTGTGAGGCATGCACTCCAGCCAGGCTCTGAAGAACACCGCAGGTCTCCCAGCCCAGGAACCCATGCATACGTCTCTCACCAACACAGACAAGCACGCTGCAGCCAGCTGACACGCTCAGCTGAGAAGTGGCAGAGCCAGCTGAGGCAGGCCAGTCACACACCCTCCTCAGCCTCAGCATCAGAGCCAAGCTAAGGTCTGTCCTCTGGGCTGCAGTGCCACCCAGGAGGGTTGGCAACAGCCAGGCCCAGCACCAGCAGGACACTGAGGCTCAGGCGTACTGCCAGGGTCCCGTGGCTCTCCCAGAGCAGTACAGCTTCCCTGTTCCTCCCAGCCTCAGGCCCATCAGTGCTGGTGCCAGCTCCCAGCCCTGCTTGGTGAGGGACCACAGGCACAGGGGCTGCAGGGGGTGGCAGGCACACCAGGTTCTTGCACATCAGTCCCCTCAAAGGAGAACAGCAATGCAGCAGCATGGATGCTCAGCCTGGAGCACAGACCTGGCCTCTGAATGGGCCACCACAATAACAAGGGACCCTAAGTTCCTCCTACACAATGAAGGCTCATGACAAATCAAAGCCTTTGAGAGGGACAACACAACCACTACCTGGAAGACAGGCCCACCATCTCAAGCACCATGCCAGACAGAAGCCAGCTTCCTGGCAGGGCAGCTGCACAGGTCACCAGAGTGGGCACAGGTGCTTGGGCACGTAGGAGCCTTAAGGTGCTTTGCTTAATAGGATGCTAGCTCCCCGCCTCACCAGCCCACTCCAGTCTGGTGACCCAGTGGGTGGGAACATGGAAAGGTGCTGACCTACTTCCTTCCTCCAGAGCTGTAGCAGCCAAGGGTGGCAAAGCCCGGCCACAGGTACAGCCACCACCACACCCTGCCCTTCAGTTGCTGGAAAGGGAAGGGAGGCAGCCTGTCCAGAAGAAAGAAACATCCAGCTCTGGCCTGGAGCATGGTGGCAGGATGTCCCCGCAGGTCCCAAGCCCAGGCTCATTGACCCAGAGTGGGTCAGGACATACAGGGGACAACACCACAAGGAGTCAGGCAGCAAGTCCCTTGGCCAGATAGGGCCACCCCACAAGATCCATGCAAGCTGACATGCAGGTAGCCTTACAGCTGGACCACCTATGTCCCTAGTGAGACTGCAGACACAGACAGTGCCCCATGAGGCTACGCCCCACCTGCAGTAAGCACCAGGACAAAGGCAGGGTTGGGCTGAGGGGATAGAGAAGAGGTTCACCATGACAGCAGAAGCCAGGGGACAGGGTAGTTTCTGGGGCACCATGCTCCCTAAGAGGTGGCCCACTTCACTAGGTGTCTGTCCCACCGCTGTTACAGTTTACAGAATGATTTGTGGGACCCTTATACCTTCGTGGCCCATGAACACCACACCAGCATTTATGTGAGAAGAAGCTTGAAGCCTGCAGGCAGCTATACCACTGCTGGCCCTGGGCCATTGCCTGCACCCCACCTGCTCTCTGGGAACGATGCACTGTGCCTCAGAATACTACCTGGGACTAAGGTCAGCACAGGCAAGTGAGCCAGGGTCTGTCCGCAGGCTGTAGCATGTTGGCCTGAGAAGAGCCCAGAGCCTAGCAAGGTGCCCGGCTGCCTTCCTACAGTCCCAGTGACTAAGAACAGGGGAGGGAGGCTGGAGTCCTACTAGGTTCCATCTGGTGCTGAAATTTAAATGGAGAAATCAACACAACAAAAAATGGGCCAGGCATAATGGCATATACCTGTGATCCCAGCACTTGGGAAGCCAAAACATGAAACAGGAGGATCATCATGATTTGGAGGCCAGCCTGAGCTACACAGGACAACTTGTCTCGAAAAACCTCAATAGAAAAGAAAGCTTCCCGAAAGAAAAAAGAAAAAAAAAAAAAAAAAGCAATCCTGAGGACCTATACACACCCTATCACAAGAACTAGTTTCCTTAATAGCACACGGTCACTGACACCCACAGTGCAGTCCTGACACCAAACACACAGTGGTTCAAGCCCTTGGCACAACTGGCCAGAAAATCAGGTGCTACAGAAGGGGCCCTGGGCAGAATACAACCACAGACATGAACAGCAAGAGGACTTTGGAACTCCATCCTCAGTACAAGGACACGTGCAGCTGTGTCCTAACACTGTGGCATCCCAGAACAGCCCCTTGTTCTTCAGCGGCCACTGCGGGTGAAGTCTAGGGTGCCAGGTGCCATCAATGACAGCCACAGGCTAGACAGTGGCTGAAACCTCCCAGACTCCCCCTGGTCAGTGTGCTGTCACCCAACCAGATGGGCCAAAGGCACACATGTGTCCACAGCACAGCCCACATTGAGCCCAGCTCTCAACACTGAGCCTGCAAGGGTCTGCTCTGGCAGGAACCAGGGCTGAGAAGGGGACAGGAGTCATACACACTCAAATGAACCAAACCATGTGAGGACAGCAGGAGTGGCAGGGAGGAATACAATAGCTGTACCAACGGTAGCTGTAGATCAAATATGCAGGATGTCTGAGAACAGAGAACCACCCAGACAAGGATTGAGCGACTGTCTTTCTCTGTTAATTGGGGACATCCTTGCCCAATCATTTCTCACCTGTATGTTTTTCTGAGATAAAGTTTTACTCTGTAGTTGGAGCTGGCCTTGAATTAACAATCCTCCTCCTGCTTCAGCCTCCCTAGTTGCTGAGATTTAGAGGCGGGAGTCATCACACCCAGTTACCTATTGTTACAAATTGGGCTGGGCATGGTACTGCAGGCCTGGACCCTAGCACTTTGGAGGAAGGCAGGGGCTGGACTGCCACCATTTGAAGCCAGTCTGGGCAACGGAGTGAGGTCAAAGGCAGCCTAGTGAGACCCTATCTAAAAAAAAAAGAAAAAATAATTTAAAAAGCCAAGCAAGAGGCTAGGGAGATAGCTCAGTGGAATAAGCGCTTCCCTGGCAAGTGGAAGGGCCTCAGTTTAAAATCCCAGGTTCCCCCAAAATAGAAATACAAGCAAACACACAAAAAAACAAATCACTGGGCCTGGGGCACACAGTTCAAGGCCAACCTTAGCTATACACTGAGATCTTGTTTCAAAATGCCAAGAATGCATACAAGCAAATCACCTCTGGTTCCAGGTTGGTTCCCAACAAGTTTTAAAGACACAGAGGAGCAGCTCCACACACCATGGGGTGAGTCCGAGAGGCTGTGCTGTGCGTGGCATTTCTTAGCACTTCCTCTGGGCAGAGGAAGCTACAGGGAGTGTTGCCAACATTGGAGGAAGCAGCAGTGCCCAGAGTCAAGTGTGTCCAGCCAAAGGGCAGACCCGGTAGGATTGGTCAGCAAGAGCACAGGTGACCACCATTTGCCCTCCCTGGGCCCACCTGGAGACACTGGGTGCAGTGTGGAGTGGACCAAGGCAGGGCAGGCTGAGTCCTGCCCTAGATCCTGCTGGAGGCTTCTGATGGGGGAGGGGTAGAGGAAGGATGGAGCAGGGAGGACGCAGAGGAAGAGGCCTGGGACTGGGCAGGAAGGCAGGTGGGGAGGGCAGAGTGCGCCTGGCCTCCTGGACCCAGAACACAATGTCTCTGGCAGTTTCCAGGTACTCCCTGTCACAATGGACCTGGACCTGTCCACAGGTGACTTGCGTCATGGCCCCCAAGGCCACAGCAAAACTGACAGCAGAGGGAGGAGGCCACCAAAACACAAGCCGCCCACTGGGAACTTCCCTCAGCCAGGGCCGGTCCCGTGGCCCCAGTAAACAGGTTTCAAAACCATTAGTCAGCACTTTGCCTGGCAAGCTGCGCCTTGGTCCCGAAGCTAGGCACCCAGGGCCCTGAGCCCTGCTCCGTTGCCCTGGGGCACGGCAGGGGGATGTGCTATGAGCCACTGTGCTGCCGGCCAGCCTGCTGGGGCCCGCCAGGCCTGAGGTGGCCTCGTACGGCAGCGCCAGGCGCTCAGCAGGCCCAGCACCAACTGCTAGCAAGGAATCTCCGGCGGCCCCTCCCCCTCCCGCTCTGACGCAGGGAGGCCCGGGCCAATGCCGAGCCGCTGGAACACTGTCAACAAACAAGCTGCCGGCCAGACAGGTGGGCCTGCCGAGGACGCCAAACTCAGCCTGGGCCACCGGGTCAGGCGTGAGGGGGGTTCCCGGGGATGGAGGCACCCACGCAGTCGGCGCCACAGTGCTGAGGTCCACCACCCTTCCCAGCCAAGCAGCCAGGCAGGCTGGAGACCGACCAACACCTTAGGGGATCCCGACCAAAACGGGGCGGAAGTCTCCAGGGCCCTGACAGCCTCAGAGCTTCCCAACAGGGCAGCCGGCCCCACAGGCTCCCAGTGACACTGGTCTGGAACCTTCGGAACTCTCTATGAGCCAGAAGCTGGAAGGGGTCAGACTGGGTGACATCGCCCCTCCCCCACGCCCGCAACAGCAGCCAGAGGCCTCACCTGGAAGTCGTACAGCGCCACAATGTTCTCGTGCTTCAGCTCCTAGGACGGAAACCCAAATTTTTCACAATCCAGGTAGGGACTCGCCTGCTCCCCTCCCCTCGGAGGTAGCACCTCACCTTGAGAATTTTGATTTCCTTGCCCAGCAGCGTCTGGGACTTGGCCAAATTCTTCTTATTAATACACTTGACCGCGACCTCCAAGTCATGTTTCTGAAAACCAAGAGTAGCTTTTCAAGTCTGGGATCACGCAGAGACCCCCCTCTCCAGGCTCAGGTACGTTCTCCGAGTGTGAGCCAGATAATTTTGCCCAGGCAAAACTCTCAAGTGGGGGCTGGGATCCAGGGAACAGAGGGTCCCGAGATAGATTTCTGGGACTGGGATCCTGGAGCGGAATGCCAGACTAGGTCTCCCTCCTGGAGTGGCGGGGCCTTTAAAGTTGAAATTCCCTAGGACAGGATCCAGGGTTGGTGAGCGAGCACCCACCTCGCGGTGGCGGCCCTTAAAGACCACCGCGAAGGCGCCGTGGCCGATTAGGTCCTTGCGGGAGAACTCGAAGCGGCCCACGGTCTCCACGCCGCCACGGCCAGGGTCCATGGCGCGGGCTGGCCGGGGACGCGGGCAGGGGATCGGCGGGCCGGGCGCGGGGCTCAGGCGTAGGCGCCGACTGCGGGCGGGCCGGGCGCGCGGGGCCGGAGGCGCGGGCGCATCGCCGGGGCCGCGCGCCCCATCGGGCAGGCCCGGGCCGGGTCCCAGCCCCGCGGGCCGGAGGGAGGCCGGACGCCGCGCTCTCTGGATTGGCCGGCGCGCGGACGGACAGGCGAAGCCGTCTGCGACCGCCGCTCCCGCTCCCACTCGGCTCCGGCTTCGACTCGGCCGGACTCGGCTCTGGCAAGATTCCGACAGTAGCTGCGGCTCGCGACCCGGCGGGGGAAACAAAAGAGCCACGGCGGCCGAGCCGCGGAGCCCGAGACGCCGGCGCAGCCGCACTGCGCGGGGGCGGGCCTTGGGCGGGGCCAAGGACCTCGCGCCGCGGGCGGGGCGGGGCCTCGCGGCCGGGCCCAGCCAGTGGGGAGTCGGGCGGTGGGGCGGGGCTGCAGGCGGGCTGGGGGCGGGGCTTCCTCCGAGGCGGGGCTGCGAGGTCCGCGCCCAGCCGAGACGTGAGGGGTGGGACTGCAGGTCTGGCAGGGGCGGGCCTCGAAGCTGTCGAGCGTGGTCGGGGCGGAACATTCCCGGCCCCAGAGCGAGTCCGTGGTTGTTTGTGGGCGGAGATACTGTAAGGGGCGGGGCCGGCCGTGGGGGACGTGGGGAGCGGCGCGCGGCGGCCCGGGCTCCGACGTACGCTGTCTTCCCGGCCAACTCCCGCTTGCGGCGGCCCGGGCTTCCGCCGGCTGCCCAGTCCCCTTTCTCTGGTCCACAGAACACACCTTCAGCACCTGCCTGGCAGTGCCTGGCCCGGCCCTGGGCGGATGAGGTGCGTTTGCTCTGCTGCAAGGTGGAGCAGGTGCTTAGCAAGCGTGGGGCAGGATTTGACCCCAGGAACCAAAAACATAAGGAAACATGTTGGAGATGGCCCAGTAGAATAAGCTCTTGCAGGGCTGGGGAGATGGCTCAGTGGAGTAAAGCACTTCCCTGGCAAGCGCAAGGGCCTGAGTTCAATCCCTGGTTCCGGGGGGGGGGGGGGGGGGGGGGGGGGGGGGGGAAGTCGTCTTAAATGAATCTCAGATCCTAAACCCCAAGCCCCAATCAGTACTGAAACTTAGGAAAAAGCCTATCAGTCTGCCTGACAGGAGAGGTCTGGGAAGTCAGGACTCTGTGTGCAGCAGCTGGGCCTCTGAGCTTGCGCAGGGAACTGCGTGCCAGCATGCCTTGTTCTCCTGAGGAATCCCCTTGAGACAACAGCCCGGCCCTGCGCGAGCTGGCACATGCCCTTCAGATACTAACCCGTTGGCTCTACACGGTCCTATAGGGCACTTACTATTCTATCTCCATTTTACTGACTAGGAAATTAAGTAGATGTGGCCGAAGCCCACCGCTTCCCACATAGAAGCTGGCTACACGCTTGGTCTGGAACACGACCTGGCAACAGAGGCTGCCCCTGTGGTTGTTGTTTTTTGGTCTTTTTTAGACAGGGTTTTACAATGCAGTTCAGGCTGGCCTTGAGCTGAAGGTAACCCTCCTGCCTTAGCCAGGACTATGACTATGAGCTACCATGCCCAGCTACATTTAAATTGGTTGTATAGCTGCATTTGCAAAAGCATAATTCTAAATAATTCTGAGGAGTGGGATGTGGTGACTAGCCTGTAATCCCATCGCTCCTAAGGATGGGGCAAGAGGATTGCTTCGAGTTTAAGGCCAACCTGGGCAACATAGTGAGTTCAAGGCCAACCTGCCTTAAGACAAAAAGAAAAGTAATAGGGGGCCGGAGAGATGGCTTGGTGGAATAAGCGCTTCCATGGCAAATGCAAGGGCCTGAGTTCAATCCCCAATTCTGAAAGAAAAAGAAATAATAATAATAATAATAATAATAATAATAATAATATCCCTGACTGCTCATGGCTCTCAGTACAAGAAAAAGTCAGATCCTACACACACCTGGTCAGCATAGGGCCAGGCCCTCTTTTTTTTTTTTTTCTTTTTGCAGAACTGGGGATTGAACTCAGAGCCTTGTGCTTGCCGGGGAAGCCCTTATTCTACTGAGCTATCTCCCCAACCCAGGCCCTCCTGATAGGCTTTGGGGCACACAGCTAAAGCCCTGGGAGGGACCTGGCCATGCAGACCCTCTGAACTGCACTCTGTCCTGGCCTTGTGCCTGAGAAGGAGTGTGCTGCCCTACATGGGATCCAGAGGCCAGAAAGACAGAGGGCCACTGGCCCAGTGCTTGGCTCTCCAGGAGCAAAGATGACCAGTGCCACATAGCCAGCCATAGACCACATGTGCCTCACTGTTCCCACCTCTGGTCACTGTGTGTCACTGACTGCCTACTCTCAGTGGTACAGAGAGCCACAGCTCAGAGCTGCAGGGGTGGGGGCAGGGAGCAACCCTGGTCTCGGGAGCTTCCACACAGCACACGGGGGAGGACTCGGTGGAATAAGCAAGGAAATAACATGGGCCAGGCCTGGTGTCACTACCTTTAATCCGAGCACTGGATAGGCTGAAGCAAGAGGATCACTATGAGTTCAGAGCCATCCTGCACTACATGGTGAGACCCTGTCTCAAAAAGCAAAACAAACAAAAAACTAACCAAAGAACAAACAAAAAAATCTACAGCATAATTACCTGTCTGGCAAGCACAAAGTCCTGAGTTTGATTCCCCTCTACTGGGGGAAAAAAAATCAATCTCAATTTGGCCACAGACATATCTCAGCTAGGCAAGTACAAGGACCTGGGTTCAATCCCCAGTTCTGCACGTGTGCCAGCCCTACCTTAGGTGCATGAGCGACCACAGAACCAAGACATAATCCCAGGGCTGGGGAGGCTGAAACAGGAAGATCACTATGAGTTTGAGCTGCCTAGTGAGATCCTGTACCAAATACATGAAAAAAAAAAAAAAAAAAAAAGTACTGGGAATGTATACTGCACTTGGTCAAGGCCCTGGGCTCATCAACTCTGTAAAAAAAAAAAAAAAAAAAAAAAAAAAAAAGAATAAATTAATTTAGTCATGTGTGTGCATTTGTAATCCATCTCTTTTTTAAAGATGCAGGAGAGCTGGGGATGTAGCTCAGTGGCACAAGACTCTGCTAGGCAAGCACAAGGTCCTGAATTCAGTTCCAGGTATTATAAAATTAAATAAATAATGGTGGCCCAAATAGCTCAGCCGATTAAAGCACCTGTAAGCAGGGCAGGGGCTGGGGGTTTGATTCCCCACACCTGCTGTGCAGGCCCTGCCTCTGGGGCATATGGAGCCAGCAATGGAGTCTGGGTGTGGTGGTACACACCTCTAAGGCTGAGGAAGGATTGCTGCAAGTTTCAGACCATCCTGGGCTACACAGTGAGCTCAAGGACATCCTGAACTACATAGTGAGGCCCCATCTTAAAAGTAAATAAGGAAGCTGGGTGTGGTGGTGCATGCCTGTAATCCTAGCACTCAGGAGGCTGAGGTAGGAGGATTGCTGTGAGTTCGAGACCAGCCTGAGCTACAAAGTGAGCTTAAGGACAGCCTGAACTGCATAGTGAGACCCTGTCTCAAAAGGACAAAAAAAAAAGTAAATAAGGGGCCGAGGAGATGGCTCAGTGGAATAAGTGCTTCTCTGGCAAGAGCAAGGGCCTGAGTTCGATACCTGGTTCCACCAAAAAAAAAAAAAAAAAAAAAAGTGAATAGGGGCTGGAGACATAGTGCAGCAGCATAAGGGCCCGCCTGGCAAGTGCAAGGTCCTGGGTTTGGATCACCAGTACCACACACACACACACACACACACACACAATAATAATAATTATAATAAATAAATGAATAAGAAGACAGGTTCTTGGAACAGGGATATATTTCAATGGTACAGTGCCTGCCTGGTGAACACAAGGTCCTGAGTTTGATTCCTGTTTCCCAAAACAGGCAAACAAAAAGACCCGTGCAGTCCAGGATGGGCCTTGGCCTTCTTTTTTTTTTTTTGTCTTTTTGAGACAGGGTCTCACTATGCAGTTCAGGCTGGCCTTAAGCTCACTTTGTAGCTCAGGCTGGTCTCAAACTCATAACAATCCTCCTGCCTCAGCCTCCCGAGTGCTGGGATTACAAGCATGCGCCACCACGCCTGGCTTTTTTTTTTTTAATTTATTTATTTATTACAGTGTCTCACTATACATCACGGACTCTTTTCTTGCTGGGGGGGGTCAGCTCAGCCCGCCCTGGGGGAGGGGCTGGCATGGCATGTGGTGAACTCAGGCCCTTGCACTCGCCAGGCAAGCCCTTATTCTGCTGAGCCATTTCCCTGGCCCCTACACCTGGCTTTCTTTCTTTTCTATTTATTTATTTATTTTTGTGGTGTTGGAGCGCAAAGCCAGTCCTCGGAGCATGCCAGGTAAGCACTCTGCTGCCATGGAGCAGCACCCCAAGCACTCAAGAGTTGGTGGGGTAGATACTGGAGACTGAACATAGGGCTTTACAATGAGCTACGACGATTTACAGACCAGGTCTCACTGTGCAGTCCATGCTATGTTCCAGTTCATGGCAGTCTCCCTACTCAGCTTCCCCATTACTGACTTGTACCACCAACCCAGCTTTTTTTTTTTTTTTTTTTGCGGAACTGGGGATTAAACTCAGGCCCTTGTGTTTGCCAGGGAAGCACTTATTCCACTGAGCCATCTCCCAGCCCCACCAACCCAGCTTTTATTTTGAGACAAAACCACCCTTAGTCACTAAATGTCCCAGGCTAGGCAGAGACTTGTGATTCTCCTGCCTCAGCCTTCCCAAGGCAGGCTGCATTCCAGGTGTTGCCACACCCAGCTGGCCTGTTTGTTTTATAAATAGCAAGCATAGGTGTGATGTGATGCCTTCTCAGCCTAATTTGCATTTCCCTGGCTTGAGCTGCTGGGGCCTCTGGGCACACACCTATCCTTGCCCAGGAATATCTTCCAGGGCTCTGTCCTTTGCCCTGTGCTTTCCTGGTGGAGGGCAGGGCCTCCACACACACACACACTCCTCCTGCCAGGGACCTTCCCAGGGGCTGTGGTGGCACTGCAATTGGGCGGGATGGCCAGGGAAGGCAGAGTTGTCATCTGGGTCATTTTCCCAAACAGTGGCAGAAGCTGGTCTGCTGAGCTGGGAACTCAGCACGCTGGCTGGGTCAGGCCACTTGATGACTGTGTGAAAACACCTCAAAGAATGTGAGCCAGCGCCACGGATGGAGCTGAGCATGGCAGAAACAGAAGCCAGACACAGACTGACATGACAATCAACCCTATTTCTATGAAGTGTCCAGAGTGGCAGGGCTGTGTCTCTAGGTGGGTCTCAGAGGGCCCCAACACCACAAAGCAAAATGGGGTGGGCAGGAGGGAAAAGCCCAGGAAGGCTGGGAATATAGCTCAACAGCACAAATACCTGCCTGGCAAGCACAAGGTCCTGAGTTCAATTCCTAGTACCAAAAACAAACAAACAAACAAACAAAAAAAAACCACAAAAAAATTAAATAAATAAAGGTCCAGGGACATAGCTCAGTAGAATAAGCACTTGCCTGACAAGCTCAAGGGCCTGAGTTCAATCCTCAGTTCTACCAAATAAATAAATAAAATTAAAAAATTACACCCAGGTGTTAGGGCACATACCTGTAATCCCAACACTCAGGAAGCAGAAACAAGAGGATCTTTGCAAGTTTGAGACCTGCCTGGGCTGCAAAGTGAGTCCAAGGCCAGCCTGAGCTAAACAGTGAGACCTGTCTCAAAAAGGAAGAAAAAAAGCCCAGGTATGGGAGGCAGAGCAGTGACCTGTGACCTGGGTTGTAGACCACGGGAACAGAGGGCACCTCCTAGCACAGGACCAGGCTCACAGCCTTGGTTATTGTCCCCGGAAAAATGAGATGCTAGGACCTGGCCAGGGACCGAGGCTGTGGCTGGAGTTGGCTGTCCAAGGTGACCCCAGGCCTGTCCAGCCTTGGCCAGCTGCAGTGGGAAGTTACTCTCCCCTTTCCGCCCCCTGGGGCTATAGCTGGGAGAAAGCTGCTCAGAGCTTAGGGCTGTGCAGCTGTGCAGGGTGGATGATGGAGGGGGAGGGCACACCTACCACCCCCTAGGAAGCTGGTCATTTGGCCCTGGGGAAGGAATCCTGGATGCTAAATTAGGCAAGTGCTTCACCTCCCAGCTACAGCCCCAGCCCTTTTAATCCTTTGAGGCAGGGTTTCACTAAATTTCTAAATCACTCAGATGAAATTTGAAGTCCTCCTGCTTCAGCTTCCTAGAACTGTGGGATTACAGGGTGGACATAAAATTGTTTTATTTATTATTACTTTTTTTTGTATTTTAGGGAAGGGTCTACAGGGTATTCAGGGTCTCACTACTAGATTGGACTCATAGTGATCTGCCTGTTTACAGCCTCCCAAGAGCTGGGATTACAGGGGCACACGATCCCGCCCAGTCTCAATTGCCATCTCAGTGCCCCCAGGGGTGGGGCTGGCAAGGCAGGCCTGGGGATCAACCCCGCCCCCTTTAATCCTCTGAGCTGTTTGGTTGGGCTCATAAAATTGACTTTATTTATTTATTTATTTATTTATTTATTTTTTTTTTTTTTTGTCTTTTTGAGACAGGGTCTCGCTATGCAGTTCAGGCTGGCTTTAAGCTCACTTTGTAGCTCAGGCTGGTCTCGAACTCACAACAATCCTCCTGCCTCAGCCTCCCGAGTGCTGGGATTACAGGCATGCGCCACCACGC
>PVKA01017792.1:0-45062 GCA_004027165.1 Ctenomys sociabilis | reverse complement strand
AAAAAAAAAAAAAAAAAAAAAAAAAAAAAAAAATCAACTTGAAGCCTTCATATTGAAGTGGATGTCACTTGAAGATATACTTATAAGTGAAATAAACCAGACCCACATGTGTAAATATCATATCGTTTCCCTAGTATAAGTACTCAAAAGAAGAATTACAAATAGAAAGGTATAACACAATTAAAAGGAAAGTGAGAACTTGAGGACTGGACAATGAGGAGAGGGCAAGGAGAAAAGCCGGGAAACATGACAGAGGCAAAGCCATACATTCATATGCACTGGATGGGTAAGGCAATGATCCTGAGAAACATCAGCAGGTTTTTGAAACTAGCAGTTAATTGGTAGGATTCTCACCCTGAATCCTTAAATTTTGAATCAACAAAATAAGTGTCTTGGAAATTTTGAGTTTGAATAATTCCAAAAGTTCACCATAGCACCAGACAAGATCAGTGAGTTGGGGCAATCAGTAATAAAGATCAACAAGTGGCTCTGCCTCTCCCATGAAAACAGTCTCAAGAACGTCTCTACTAAAACTGCTACCTTTGTGCTTATACTTCTTTGAAACACACAGTGCCAAAATGCCCAATTAATTATTAAGTCTAACTGGCTTTCAGAATAAAGTGAATATTTACAAACATAAGGATTTTTTTTAAAGTACTGAGATCCTTAAGTGAAAGGTACTTTCCATGTACATATTATCAATGTTATTATCTAGGAAGGGACACCATTCAAATGAGCCTATGGACAACTTAATCTGTTTCTTTAGAAGCTGTATTAATAAAAGGAATATAATACATGGTAAACATCTATTCAACAAAACAAGAGCTTTCAGTCTCTCTTGATTATTACTGGATATTCAAATTCAAACAAGCCAAACTGTCCCACAAACAATTCAGATAGCAGAACCAGGTAAATATTAGCTTAGCTTGCCTCCCAGATGGTAATCCAGGCAGTGTTTAATCTGGTTACACATTCAGGAGAACAGAAACTGCCTGTGTTATTTATCTTTAATTTGCTGGTCCTTCCACACCCATATAACTGGCAACTCTCTTCCTTGTACATCCCACTGCTTAGACATGAGTTCTATTAACCTTAACAGTGGTTCACTTCAAAATGATAGAACTAATGATGGGTCCTCAACTAAGGGGTCCTTAATGTAAACTCTTCTTAAAGGCCCCTCTATCCTCTGGCAATTCCAAAATAAAAAGATGTATCATTACACCTCAGGTGATATGACATTTTTATTCATGGGACAAAACAAACAAAAATGTATTGAGTAACCTCAGCCAAACAAGTTTCAATAGACTTACATAATCAGATAATTTAAACCTAATTTTTTTTATTTTTGCATAACAACAAGTGAGATTATTTACAGAAAGAAAATCTCATCTACTATTCTACCAGCTAATATCCCATCATACCTCCTATTTCATTAGTTAACATTTCCTTCAAATCCATATCTGAGCACAAATATCACCTACATTTAAGTTTATTTATTTATTTTGTGGTACTGGGAATTGAACCCTGGCCCTTGTGCATGTTAAGCATGAGCTCTACTCCTGAGCTGCACCTCTGGCTTTGGCAATGAGGGTTTCTGAGACAGGTTTCTGAGGGTGGATCCTGTACAGCTCTTGAATGCACCTCAGCTGCTACCATAAAGAGCAGAGTTGCAGGCTGGCAGCTACATGGGCATGGCCTGTTCTCACTACCCTGTTTCCAACTCAATCAGAATTCTTATATTTTTATTAGCCATTGATGCTGAGTTTCTGTATATATTTTTGTTTGAAAATAAAAAGTGGTTCTACTGAATATTAAAAAACTAAGAATGTATAGAATTATGGAATTTTAGAGGTAGAAGAACCTTAGAAAGCCAATGCTTTTATTTTATGGACTCTAAAAGGGGACTTTGGGCCAGGGATATGGCTCAGTGGAATAAGTGCTTCCCTGACAAGCATAAGAGTCTGAGTTCAATCCCCAGTTCCTTTTTATGGGCAATTGGGAACTAGAGTTGGATCTCAAGTCTCCATCCCCAACATAAAGGCCCTATTCTTAACTGAGGAGCTATTCATTTATTCAATAAATAGGTATCAAATACTATGTACCAGACATTGACTTAAACATTGAGAAGACTTTTTAAAAATTCCTGTCTTCACTGTGTCTATAGGAAGATAAGTAACATACACAACAAATGAGTAAGTAATATATTACAAGGTAATTGCACATAGAGGAAATACAGGCACTAGGGCTAACAGCCTTAGAGTTTGCAACTGGTGAATTTCCACAGACTATTTATTGCCTTTAAGTCTTTATTTATCTCGTAAGAATATGTGTGTTATGTGCTATAACTCTTATTCAGGTTCACTAATTCAGAAGAGAAAATAATCTCATGATGTCCATTCAGCATTTCCTAGGATTTCATTAATTTTTTTACATGTTATGCAAAGCAAGTTAGTATAATATAACAAACAAGCTGCTAAAACTATCTGGTAAAAATACTAAACAGAATTTAAGACACACACATGAACATGTTATTAATTGCTATAACTGGTTCTAAGTGAAGCAAAGAATGTGGCAAAAAGGAGTTTGAAATGAGGAGAGATGGCTGCCAGGCTTATTCTGCTGAGTTATCTGAGCCTCAGTTTCCTACCTATAAAACAAGGAAGCCAGACTGGATATTCTCTGAGGTTTCATGTATCAGTCAAATATAAAAGTCCTCTGCTGTGTCAAAAAAATATAATGTAATATTTTAGTGGTCATACCAGCAATACCAAGCACCCTGTCTTAGTTACTCATCTCTCGTTGCTAGGACAAATACTCAATACTCAAAATGAGGTAAGGAAAGGTTTAGCTCATAGTTACTGAAGGTTTCAAGACACTGCCCCCTCTCTACAGGGTCTGGAGGAGAGGCTGAGGCTGCTACCATGTCCAGGATGATCCACTCCATATCTCTAAGAGAAGGCACAGCTTGAGTTGCGGGGAGGCCCATGCTGTCAGCTTAATGGTTCATGACTCTCTGGCCCCGACCCTCAAGCACTGCCCTGGTCCTCTGGACCTGCCCCTCAAGCCATGTGCTATCCCTCAAGTGGTGACCACCCTATGATTTACATGAGGCTTTTAGGGGACAACTAGATACAAACATTCCAACCCTATACCCCTAAAGTCTCATTTACATCCCTTTCTGCAAAAGACATTTTAGTCCATCTCTAAGAGTTGCCCAAGTCTCAATAGTTTCAGCATTGCTGAAAAGTTCCAAGTCCCAAGTCTCTTCCAAGATCCAAGGCAAACTCTCAACTGTGAGCCTCTGTACAAATGAAAAGTTAAATACATCCAACATTTAAAGGCACAAGATAAACACTGTCATTCCAAAAGGTATACACAGGAGGATACAAACCATTCAGGCCAAAACAAATCCAAAATCCAGCAGGACAAACATTATGCCCTTCAGGTCCTTGTGAAACATCTGAAGCAATCTGTGGCTAACTGTGAGCTCCATGGGGCTCCGCTCCTATGACACTCTTAGTGGTAGCTCCCATGGCTTCTCTCTTATGCTGGTTTTGCTCCCTCTTTGCAGTTTCCCTTAGATGATCCACATTCCTAGCTTTTCCAAACTTCTGGGGTTTCCACTGAAGAGGCTTCTCAACTCACAGCTTCATACACTTCCCTCTCAGGGGCACAGTGCCTGGCCTCCCAGGCCTTCTTTTGAAATCAAGGTGGAAGCCTTCTTAACCTCAGAACTCCTGCATTCAACATGGGCCTAAAATCCACACTATGTGGATGACGCCAAAGTCTGCCACCAGCTGGAGCAACAGCCAGGCTTTCCTCTCTCTCTTGGCTGCAGTGGTCAAGTGCCTCGATTGCTAAGCACTCTGACCCTGATTCTGAGAAAGAAAGTCTCCATTCTCATGTCTTTCTGAAACCTGGTGTGGCTGCTGCCGCCATTCCGTAATAGGGTGTAGCCACCATCTCCATTCTGGAATCTGGTGTGGCTGCTGCCTCTATTCTGGAGCATGAGTCTCTGTGGCTTTTTCCTCAAAGCAAAGTCTTTCACCCTTGTGGTTTTGAGGCTGAAAAAGGTGAGAATCTGTCATCTCCTGTGATGTCCTCAGGACATCTTTTCTATTCTCCTGGGCAAAGGAGATCTCAACTCTATATTTGCAGTCCACAGCCACCTAACATAGTAATGGCCCTTCCACCCAAAGAAAGCATGGTGCTTTGACCCTTTCTTTCTGGCCCAACTCACAACACTTTAAATCATTCTGCTGGGATCTTTGCTCTTCATTCTCAACATATATTTGACTAAGAGCCCCAACAATAACCATGCTACTGCCCCATTATTTGACTGCTTTGATATTTCCTTTGAAAAATTAATCAGTCCTCCATGTTTAATCTTAGTCTCAGGCAAAGTCTCTGGATACAGGCAACATTCAGACAAACTATCTGCCAAGTCAAAACATAAATGATCTGGAGTTCAACAACCAATGCAGTCCTTCTTCCCAGCAGAAACCTCCCCAGCTTGATCTGGTCTGAGCTCTGACCAGAATCTTCCCTATAGAACAGCCAAAGCTGTTCCAGTGCTTCTCTTGTAGGCAACATCTCTGAACCTTTCCTATCTCTTCCCATAAGCCATTACCAAAAGCTTGTAGTCCACATGGTCAGGTTTAACCACAGCAATGACCCCACTCCTGGTACAATTCTGTCTTAGTTATTCTTCTATCATTGCTGGGACAAATACTCAATACTCAAAATGAAGGAAGGAAAAGTTTATTTGGCTCACAGTTACTGGAGGTTTCATAGTTTAAAACAACCTGAATTAGGTAGCAAGACCTTGGAGGGAACTGCCACGTCCAGAATGACCCATTCCATACCTCTCAGAGAGACCTCTGGCCTGGGGGAGGAAGAGGCAGAGTGCATGCTGCCAGTTTAATGGTTCATAGCTCTCTGACCCCACTCCTCAAGTCCCACCCTGGCCCTCTGGCCCCGCCCCTCAAGTCATGCACTGCCCCTCATGTGGCAGACCTCCCCATGATTTACATGAGGCTTTGGGGGAACAACTAGATAGAAACTATAACACACCCTAACAACAACACATTACATTTATAGAGTTCTTCACACTTTTCAATGTATTTTCACATGCATTAGTCTCATCTGACAAGCAAAGGAACAGTTTCTTTGTCATAAGGAAGGCTGACCCTTCAGTCAATCCAAGGTAATAGGAAGCTTTTTGCTCTGTACAGCCCTCACTGTGGACCAAGTCTGGCTCTCACCAAGAAAATCGGCGAGCACTACACTGAGAGACCTGCAGAGCTAGGACTGTCATTCAGTTGGGCTGAGAATGGCAAGAGCATATAGTACTTTACACACTCATCTGGGAGTAAAGGGACTTTTCAAATGAAGTGTTTCAAACACTCATGAACACAAGGATTAAGAACCAGAATGCAAGCTTCAAAAATTCTTATATTAAATAAATGTCAAGAGTCTTTAAAGATCTATATCCTTTCACTAAAAGTCCTATTTCTAAAAATGATTTCTGAGACAATAATTGGGATTTCACCAAATACTTATGAATGAAGATGCAAATTCCACCCTAAATTTTAGTAGTAAAAACTTATGAATAATCTAAATTTCCAAAAATAATTGCATAAATTGTGGTATATCCAAATAATAATAGGCTATTATTTTCAAAAGCATTATTTTAAAGAATATCTAAATAACATGGACAAATATTACCATTATTACAGGTGAAAATGTAGATAGAAAACATACTATTATGTATCCCATTTTTTAAAAAAATATAGAAAAAGAGATGGAAAAATAAAATGTAACAAATTGTTTTCTCTATGTTGTGAAATTTTGAATGATTTTGGAATAATTCTATATATTTAAAATAAACATGAGTTATTATTACAACCAGAAATCTAAATGAAAACCCTTATTTACGCTCAGTGGTAGAGCACTCCTCTGGCAGTTCAATCCTAGGGAGTCAGTGGCCAGGAAAGAGAGATCCTTCAGGCGAAAAACCCTAGTAGGTAAAGGTCATTATGTGTTTACCAGCTTTCAAAACCTAACATAGTAATGGCCCTTCCACGCAAAGAAAGCATGGTGCTTTGACCGCTGCTATTAGCCACAGGGTACCAAGTTAATAAAAATTACTCTGAAGCTGGGCATGTTGGTATACAATGAACCACTGCCACAAACTCAAGGCCAGCCAGGCTACATAATGAGTTCAAGGCCAGCCTGAACTCCACAGCAAGACTCTGTCTCAAAAATTAAAAACTAAAATATAATAACTTCTTGGAAGACTTAAACTGGTCCACAGGGTTCATCTTGAAGATGTGGCCAGGCATGGCATGACAGAGGAAAGAAGTGACAATATAAAAAACAACCCTCACCAAACATGGTTGCCCATGCTGAGCAAAAAAGGATCCTCGTGAGTTTGAGGCCTGGGCTACATGCTACATAGTGAGACTGCCAAAAAAAAAAAAAAACTCAGACATTTTATGGTTGCCCCATCATTAGTTTGATCCACTGCTTTAAAAGACAATGTACCTGAATAGGGCTTTGGCTTAATCAGATTATAGTATCAAGTCCTTAATTTATACCTACATTCTTACATGCAGCTGAGGGACACAAGAAAAATGAGACCCAAAGAATGAAGGTGGTTTGTTGAAGATTAAGAAATTATTGGCAAACTAAGTCTGGAATCCAAGTGTCTAGAAGTTCAGTTTAATGTGTTACATTACAAAATATCCAGCTCACCAGGACTCTCACCCCCAATGTTAGGAGGAACCCCAGACTCTTCTCCCTCCCAAGGGTATCTCTGCCCCCAAACAACAGGACACTTTAGACATGAAGTCAGTGACAGAGAGACAAGAATTTGAAATTCATACTTAGGAATCAGGAGTAATTGACACAGAGCAAACAGAAAGATCAACCTGCAACTGCATGAGTATATTGGGCAATAAAAAATTAAAGTTGTACAAAGAACATAATAATAGCACCTAATGCTATTATTATTAAGTGAATGCATGAACAAAGCTTTGATTATCCACCATGATCATCAGGGGAGACCACAGGGATACCTCCTAGGGATCAGAAGAAGCCAAAGTGGTGGACGGAATGGGTACTAAGGAAAGATAATTAACTTCCACCTATATTTTTAGCTTGCCAAGGTTTGCCTCATTAGACAGTGAACCACTGTGGGACTTACAAAACAAATGTAACCACTCTGAAAGAAGCAAGAGTACATTCTGAACTCCACCTTAAGATAGCAACTGTGTCACCTGGGGAGGAGGGCAGGAAGCTAGTGTGCTGTATTTTTCTTACTGTTCCACATTTTCATACTCTCAGAAAGGAAAAAGAAATAAAAAAGGAAGGACAGGAAGAAAAGACAGGAAGATTAGGATACAGGAAAAAAGAAAAGAAGAGCATATTTTAATAGTAAACAAGTCAGATGACAAACCTAGAAACATAAATTTCTTATGCCTTCTAATTTAAAAAGAAAAATGGACTTATTATTATAGTTTTTACCCACTCACCTGTCTCCATTCCCTAAGCCTGCCCGTTGCCAAGACAACGAAATACCAAGGTAAGCTAGGCTAGAGCAATGGAGTGTGGACAGAAGAACCCACCCTCCTAACCCAGCACTTGCACTGGAACACCCTTAACTGCCTGCACAAGCTTTCTCAGCTGGAAGGACTGCTATCCACAGTGAATTAATTTGGGTGTGTTGATGCAGAGAGTTGAGGTGCCATCTCACTGCATGAATGCAGTGTGCTGCTGGCTTCCTCTAGATCATCCAAGTGTGGCCAGCATCACAGGCACGTGACTCCGGAGGGACAGGGTGACCTTATGGTTCAGGGACTCAATGAGCCAGCAGGGAGCAAAGGCACAAGGGATATTCCAAAGTGCAAACACAGAGAAAAAGCCAGCCTCTAGGCCAAATCTGCAGCTCAGTGGAACCCTGTCCATCTGGCAGCAGATGGCCGTGCTATTTTGGCCATGCCCCTTGAGAAAACCACGTTAGTTACGGTACTGTCAGTCCTGTTCTCAATTTCCACCTAGGCTCAGACATCGTTAGGACATCATACCAGGAAAGCCACAGAAGTTCTTAGCAATATTGGGAATGAAGAAGGAACCGTTATTTAGCTTATTCTAAACTACTTGCTTTTTTTGAATTAAAGGTGTTAAATACACAAGACAGAATACCAGAAAAAAATATTTCTAATGAACTACTCAAGGCATCCGGGTGTGATGAGGCATACCTGTAATCCCAGCACTCTGAGAGACTAAGTGGAAGGAAGATCACAAGTTCAAGCCCAGGGGCCAGGGAGATGATAGACCCTGGCAAGTGCAAGGGTCTGAGTTCAATCCAGGGTTCCTCAAAACAAAAACAAGTTCAAGCCCAGCCTGAACAACTTAGAGAGGCCATGTCTCAAAATAAAAAGTTTAAAGAGAAGATGGAGTTGCCAAGGATGTAACTCAGTATGAAGGTCCTAAGTAATGCCCAGTACCACCAAAACCAAACACTGAATGTTGTGCTCTGCAGTCTGGCTTCCTTCCACCTTCCAGTAAAGAAGGGCAAAGCTGAATGAGAAAGGCTCCAGTAACCTAAATGAGTCTATTCTAATGTTCAAAAGGAAAGCTGAAAGAGTACTATGCAGACCAATGAGTCAAAGGAAACCCAAGCCATGTTGACTCCTAGGCATGTCTCTCCTATGGGCAACATACCAATATCCCAAGATGCTAACAAGGCTGCCTGGGATAGCAGAAAGGACAGTTAACACTACAAGTCAAGATACTTGGGTGGCAACCCAGTTCTTTCACGGACTGGCTGTGCAACTTTGGACCAGGTGTTTAGCCTCAAGTTCTGATGATTCCACTGTGTAAAATAGGTGTACTTATTATTGATATAAATAAATTAGACACTGAATGCTGGTGTAAGAAAACTCTCAAACAATGTCACTTTCCCAGTCTGTGCCTAATCTTACATACGCTTATCCCTTGAAATAGTAATGAATCATATTGGCCACCTTCTAGTTTGTCTTCAGCCTGATACTACAGAAAGTAAACTCACAGGCTGAAATATGGACCACTAACTGGCCACGGTCAGATCACTCATGGCTCATTGCTGGCTCAAGGCCACTGTACTTTAGTGGCTAAACACATTAGAAACAAGATTTTTCAAAAGAAAATTTGCTTCTTTCCTAAAATCCTATTTTGAAAAATTTCAAACATACAGAAAGGTTTAAATAATTATATAGTAAGCATTCATATTCCTACCACCTAAATTCTACAACTAACATTTTGTTGCTTCTATTTGTTTTATCACATACAGCCATCCATTTCTCTGTCCATCAGCCCATTTTTTCTTGCATATCTCAAATTAAGTTGCAAACAGAAGTGTGCAAGGACCGGGGTTCAATCCCAAACACCACATGCCATGCTGGCCCCACACCCATGCATACTAAACCAGCCTCAAGACTACCTGTGGTGCCACATGCCTATAATCCCAATGCTGGGGAAGCTGAAAAGAAGAGGATAACTATGAGTGTGAGCTGCATAGTGAGAACCTGTACCAATAACTATTTTTAAAAAAAAGTACAAGCGCCCTGCACAAATGCTTCAATGAAATTTTTCCCCCTGTTGTTCGACTGTAGAAAATACACATAAAACATTCATTCATAAGTTCAGCTGTATCAAGTACCTTCACATTACTGTGCACACATTACCACCTCCATCCCTAGAACACTTTTCATCTTGCAAAACTGAAACTTTGCAAGCATTAAACAATAACTTCTGTTTCCCTTCCTTTCAGACTTTGACAATACAATTTTATTTTCTATCTCTATGAAATTGATGACTTTAGAAACATCCCAAGTGGAATCTTATATTTGCCTTTTGTTACTGGCTTACATCACTTAACATAACATCCTCATATTTATTCATGTAGCAGCATGTCTTAAAACAGCTTCTGGCCAGGTTTGATGGCACATACCTGCAATCCCAGCACCAAGAAGCTGAAACAGGCAGGTGGATAAGTTGAGGCCAACATGAGCTACACAATTAGTTGATGGCCAGCCCAGATATATTATAGTAAGACCCTGTCTCAAACAAATCAAACAGAAACAAAAAAGGAAACTACTCTCTTTTTTCAGGCTGAATAACAGTTAAGTATGGAATACAGTACAAAAATGAGTATATAAAGTAAAGCCATATTAATATGCTGAGCTGTAAAAGGCTCAAGTCAACCACTTCTGCAGATAACCCACTACTATTATGGACTGCTGGAGTGTGTTGGATTGTTTTGCTGAATTCAAGCACCTATAGTATTTAGATGCCAATGGAATACCCATCTCTGACAGAACTAAAAAAAAAAAAAAAAAAAAGGCTACAAAGGAAGGACCATTTTGTATTGGTATACACAGAATAGTCAGGATAGATATACAGCTACTTTTGCTTAATTCAATGAGGAGAAAGATTTGTACTAATAGTGTTTGTACAGGATATCCTGTCTGCTTCCTGTATTATGGATAACCACTAAGAAGATAACAATGTATAATGTATTAATTATTGAAACTGTCAATAATCAGTTTTGAAACTGTCTCATTGCTATTTGTTTCTCAATAAAATAACATAAAATTTAAAAAATAATGGAATACACCACACTTCGCTTATCCATTCTCCCATCAAAGTCGTTTCCACCTTTGGCGATTGTGAATTGTCCTTTTATGAACACAAGCATACAAATAACTCTTGAAGATCCTGCTTTAGCTTTTCAGATATATATCCAAAAGTAGAATTGATAGACTATATAGTAGTTTTATTGTTAATTTCTTGAGGAAACTTTCTCAATTTTATATTTCTACCACTAACACAGGTGTTCCAATTTCACCACATTGTAGACAACTCCTTCTAGGTTTTTTTAATAGAAGCCATTCTACTAGGTATGATGTAGTATTTGTGATTTCGTTTTACTGACCAGTGCTACCAAGCATGTTTTCACATGTCTGTTGCCATTTGTACACCATTTTGAAAAACGAACTTCAAACTCTTGCTCTTTTTTAAAATTATGGTTTTTCACAATCTGTATCAAACTGCTACCAACATACCTCCCAGATCTAAAGAAATTGTTCCTAAAATTTATTTGGAACCACAAACGACCTAGAATAGCAAAGGCAATCTTGGCCAAAAAAGACAATACAGGAGGCATCACAATTCCTGACTTGAAATTATATTACAAAGCCACTGTGATAAAATCAACATGGTATTGGCAACAAAATAGACCTGAGGGTCAATGGAATAGATTAGAAGATGCAGAGGCATCTACGAACACACACAGCCATCTGATCTTCGACAAAAGGGCTAAACAAGCTTACTGGAAGAAAGATAGCCTCTTTTACAAATGGTGCTGGAAAACTTGGCTTTCTACATGCCGAAAACTAAAACTTGACCCCAGCTCTATCACCATGCACTAAGCTAAAGTCAAAATGGATTAAAGATCTAAACATTAAAACAGAAACACTCAATCTCCTGGAAGAGAAAGTAGGAGGAACTCTTGAAGACATAGGGGTAGGTAAAGAGTTCATGAACAAACATATTCACACGAGAAGCACTTGAAAGAATCAACAACTGGGATCAACTCTTCTTGAGGAGTTTCTGCACATCAAAAGAAATTGTCAACAAAGTGAAAAGACAACCCACAAATTTTGAAAAAATCCTAACTAATAAGCAATCAGACAAAGGTCTGCTCTCTAGAATACATGAAGAACTAAGATATAACAGAGCCCTCAAATTTACAGACCCAATTCAGAAATGGGATGATGAATACACACATCTCAGAGGATGAAATTAAAGAAGCGAATAAATACATGAAAAAATGCTCCACATCGCTAGCCACTCATGAAATTCAAATAAAAACAACACTGAGACACCATCTCACTCCAGAAAGAATGGCTATCATAAAGAAATCAACCAACAACAAATGTTGGAGAGGTTGTGGGAAAAAGGGAACACTTCTCTACTGCTGGTGCAAATGTAGACTGGTATGACCATTGTGGAGGTCAGTGTGGAGACTCCTCAAAAGAGTAGAATTGGAAATCCCATTAAGGCTGGCTATCCCCCAACTGGGAATTTTCCAAGAGGAACTGAAAACATTATATCATAGTGATATGTGTGTACCCATGTTTACAGCAGCACAATTTGTGACAGCCAAATCTTGGAAACAACCAAGATGTCCATCACATGAGGAATGGTTGAAAAAGATGTTTGTATTTCTATATAGTGGAATATTACTCAGCTATAAAGAATGATAAACTTGAAGCATTTATATTGAAGTGGATGCCACTTGAACATACACTCATAAGTGAAATAAACCAGACACACATGTGCAAATATCCTATAGTCTCCCTAGTATAAGAAGTGAAAAGAGGAAATACAAATAGAAATGTACAACAACTAAAAAGAATTTAGTCAGACAGGGCAAACTGAATGGCATATGCTGCAGGGTACTAATCAGCTTTTCTTTTGGATGGTTAACAACCTAAGTTCGAAGATCAAAATTGGAGAAATAGAAGAGCCGCAAAGCCAGCCAACATTTTGGCCCTAGCCTTTCAAGGTCAGCGAAGACTCAGAGCATAGGAAAACCTGTACTGTAACATCATGAAACTCAGTTGTGCCCCAAAT
This sequence comes from Ctenomys sociabilis, assembly GCA_004027165.1. Classification (NCBI taxonomy): domain Eukaryota; kingdom Metazoa; phylum Chordata; class Mammalia; order Rodentia; family Ctenomyidae; genus Ctenomys; species Ctenomys sociabilis. The sequence continues at coordinate 32,381 of PVKA01017792.1, read as the reverse complement.
TTTTTGAACAAGGAGATTATGGAGCCACAGAGGAGAGAGATTGATTATCTATAGTGTGCCTGGGGAGAGTCACAGGGAAAGAAAACTTTCTCTCAGGCTCTCATAGAGAGCAAACTGGTCAAGCATTGGCTGTGACTCATCTGCATGGATGACACAGACAAAGGATCTACAGAGTAAGGTACAGAATTACAAGATAAACCCTGAAGGGACTTCATTGACCTCATCAGAATCAAAAGCTACATTTTTTGGTATATAGGTCTTGCTCTATCTCAGTCTTAACCATCCAGCAGAAAAGTATAAAAATGAGGTAATAAAGTGGGGCCATAATAAGTTGAGCTGTAAATGGCTATCATCAACAACTTCTTCAGATAACTCACTATTTGTGTCGCGGAGTTCAGGCACCTAAATTGGTTTAATGACAATGGAGTGCCCATCTTTGACAGGTCTAGACAAAAAAAGGGGTATACAAAGGAAGAACCATGATGTGTGTGTATAAACAGTACAGTTAGGATAAATATGCTGTACTTCTGCATAATTCTATGAGAAGCAAGATTTGTACTAATAGTGGTTGGACAAGATATTATGCCAGCTTCTAGTGCTATGGACAACCACTAAGAAGATAACAAGGTAGAAAGTATTAATTATTGAATCTGTGATATAGTCTAGCTATAAAAAAATAAGACAAGTAAACAGCTACACTCTCTTAATTTGCTGATTAGAGACATCTGCTATAATAATGTCTGTAAGTATAATATCATGTATGCACCTTGTACGATACGAAAACAGTTTGCAATATATTAATTTATCAAATCTGTCCTGTTAATTTTTCTTGAAACTGTCTCTTTGCTATTTGTTCTTCAATAAAATAAACAAATAAATAAATAAATAAAATAAAACTTATTGAGAGGGGCACATTTGCCTTATTCTGATCAAAGAGGAAATACATCACATTTTTCACAATTATGAATTTAGCAGTTTAAAACTTGTATTAACATATTAATTATATAAATTAATGGGTTTTACTTCAACATCTGCATAAATGCACATATAGCACATGGATTGGTCCACCTTCCCTTCTAACTTCCATCTTCCCCTCACCCTTGTCTTCTTCAGTTCACCTCCTATTCCCTAATAGTTCCTTGAATTATAATTTTATAAATGTTCTTAATTACAATGCAGAAGTTTCCTTATATTTCTAATTTGCTAAATGCTATTTATCAGGAATGGGGGGCCAGCCAGATAGCTTAGCAGACTAAAGCGCCTGCTTAAGCACAGCACAACAGCCAGGGTTCATCCCAGATGTGCAATGCCAGACCTGCCCCGGGGGTGTGCTGAGATGGTGATTGAGACTGGGTGTGGTGGCAAAAGCCTATAATCCCAGCACTTGGGAGGCTGAAAGCAGGAGAATTACTAAGAGTCATATCTATGTAGTGAGACCCTGCAGACCCTGTACTAAATACATTAAAAAAACAAAAAAGAAAGAAATGGGTGTTAAATTTTGTCAATGATTTTCCTACATCTGTTAAAATTATTTTTGTGTTTTTTCTCTTTTATTTTCTAAATATAGTGAATTACACTGACATATTCAAATGTAAAAGCAAGCTTTTGTTCCTGAAATTAGACTGCTGTGCTCTGATATTATTTTCTTTAAATATTTTTGAATAGAAATCCTTCAACCATAACATAGAAATTTGCTTCTCTGATTAGCATGATAGTTTTAATATCTACAAGATAGTAATAGCTCTGTTATATGGCCTTATATATATCAGAAAGCTTTTCCCATACTTATTTTTTTATAATTAAGATGATGCCTAGCATGTAATACTGTCTCTGGCACTGGGCCCTGTGTAACACTATGCTAGGAGTTGGATTATTTTGGTTTGCTTTGTGGCTTTGAGGTAGAGGAGAAAACAGGATTTTCTTTTTTTTTTCTTCTTCTTCTTCTTCTTCTTCTTCTTCTTCTTCTTCTTCTTCTTCTTCTTCTTCTTCCAGGAATCAGAGCAGAAACTGTTCTCTAGTGAGAGAAGACATTTCCTCATATTAAAATATTTTCTACTTAAAAATACAGAAATGGGGAGAAAACTGTTTTGATTAAGGACTTAAAATGTACTAGAAATACCTACCCAAAAATAGAAAAACTGACCAAATAATTATGGAAAGACTTCTTGTTGTGAGTCACTGAAAAGGAACAAAACTTGTCATTTGACGAATCCATTTTGTGAGTCCTAATACTTTGTACTCCAAGAAAACTGAACTTGAGTTCTTGTGGCCTGTACTTTCTTAGTCCATCCTTAAAAGTCTATCATTTAGACCTTGAAGTTTTTCAACACTATGACCTTGAATTTAAAGTCTTTAACATGGTGACTTTGAATATGTTAAAATCCTCACACTATGATCTTCATCAGATTATTTACAGTTGCTTTATTTTTGAAATGTAGTGTATGTAATGTGTTGTTTATTACCAAAGATTCTTCACAGTGTCTCATGAAGTCTGAACTTGTAAATACTGCTTCTGTTTTGTTTCTCCTTTATACACTTGCCAGTCTAACTTTGTAATACATTAGTTTTAAAGATGTTTTCCTGAAATGTGGATTTTTATTTTGTAATTATATAATTGAGAATTTGGCAAACAAAAAAAAAAGATGATGCCTATGTAGAATTTCAAAAAATCAAATAGTATATAAAGGTATATAATGAAAAAGTCCTTAACCTAACAATAAAAGAAATGTGAACAATGTCTCTCTATTCAATGCTTAATACATCAGTGATAGAAAAACAAGAAGAAATTTACCTCAGAAGAGATACGTTTCCACTCCCGGATGTACTAGTCCAAAAACAGCTTTGATAAGTCACTTATTCATGCAATTTGTATCTCCTTAGCTCCTACTACCATATTTAACTTCTCTATGCCTCAGTTTCCTTATGTAACAAATGCACAAAGCATTACCCATCAAAGCATTACGCCTCAAAGCAAGAAAACTAACATATGATTGAGTATGCTGAAAGCTAACAGCAAAATACAAATGCAACTATACATCTGGTGTTTTGCCTCAGGAAAAACCAACATGGAAATCAGAAGCCTTGATTATCATACAGGAGACAGAGAAAAGATAAAGTGAGGATAGGAACCTCTGTACTCCATTCAGTTTTAGCATTATGCTATACATACTTGTGCTGACCAATATAACAGCTACTGGTCACATGTGGCCACTACATTGTAGCTAATTAAAATTAAATAAAATTAGAAATTCATTTCTTTAATCACATTAGTGATCAAATTTCAAGTTCTTCAAATTACAAGTTCTTCTCAGTAGCCACATATTGTTATCAGCTACTCTAGGGACGGCTATAGACCATTTCCATCATCATAGACAGTTTTACTGGATAGCATGGATCTATATAATTTTATATTAGGTACTTTTGTAATTGCTTGATATTAATGTTGCTTCTGTGGTATTAATACATGGAAGCTAGCCTGCTACTATAAATCAAAACAAAAACAGACAGGTCAAATCAGTCTCTAGGTAGATAACAGCTCTAACCAAAGCAGAATGATACTGACCTTAGAACTTCAGGAGAACCCTGGTACTGCCTCTTATTATACAGATTAGGAAACTAAAGCTCAGAGACCTAGATCCCACAGAGACAATTACCATCAGAGTTCAAGAGAAAACCTTGGTACTTAATAACCTTAAGTATACTGAGCACTATCTCATTCACTAGCTATGTGAGCTCAGACAAGTGATTACCTCTGAGTCTTACTTTTCTTACCTGCATGCCAAGGAGTACTAATACCAACTCTGCTGCATTCCCATGAAGATTAAAGAGATGGTAGCATCTAGAAAATGCTCAGCAAAGAACCTTGCACCCACTCAAACATGGCAAATGCTACCTATTGTCATTATTAGTAATGTATTCTCTTTCCACCACATCACAGTCTCTGATAAGGCAGGCTGTGACACCAAATGCATCATCATCATGGAGCTAGTGAGTGTAGGAAGGAATAGGGAAATTATGCAGCTTGGTAAAATGTACCAGGAGAGCAGAATGATGAATGCACTGTACAGCAATAACTATGGAACTGCTCCCACAAGTTCCCATGCAGTAGCAGAAATTTTGCATTGAGTAGGGTGCAAAGAGAAATGTACCATTTGTGTGCCTGTATTCTTACAGTTAAATAGGTGTCTGAGGAATGGAGCAATGGAGATTGGAAAACATGCTTATATTTCTATGACCCTCATGTTGAGACTACTGGAAAAGTCAGCATTTTGTCTTTGTTCCTCTCCCTGCAGAATCCATAAATCACAATTCTTCTAGCACACAACAAGGCTATCCCATGACCAACATCTCCCAGGCTACTTTAGAGGAGATGGAGCTGAAGTCTCCAAGACTTCTGCAAGTGTGTACTTGGTAACCTAGCATCTCATCCCTGCCTCAGCTTCAAGCATATGCTTCAAAACAACAAGAGACACAGTGCCCATTCTGTAGTTCCATATACTTTCCCCTGAAAGACTATGAAATAAAGAGAATTTAATGTAACCAACTATTAATAGCATGCAAAGATCTAAGTGAACAAAGAGGTTTCCATCAACTCAATCACAAACTAACTTTCTTGCTTTCTCATGAGTACTGTGCTGTGCACTGAAGACATGATAGTTATCTTCAACCTACTTCTTGAGGCAACTAAAGCGGTACTGAACTGGCAACTAAAGTTGTCTAGAGAAGATCTGACTGAGAAAGCACAAACATGAGCAGCCTTGGAAAGTCACAAAATTTGGATTTACCAAGACCAAGGAGATAGCTCAGCGGCGTAAGTGTCACTGCTTTGCAAGCATAAGGTCTAAGTTCACTCCCCAGTACAAAACAAACAAAAAGCTTGGATTTACCAGTATAAGAATGGGACAAGAAAATCCAAAACTCATTCCAGCTGCCACTGTGAATGGAAACAAATTGAAACCCAAGAAAAACACCACAAATAAAATAGCTAACAAGGCACTCTTTACTATCCCAAGCCTAACATGGTAGTTTCTTGGGAAAGAGGGATATATGGGTGGTTCTGCTAACCTTCCTCATTTGCACCAAGAACAAAGAATGAATGGTCACAGGGTCCGCTCTCTCTGGACCAGCAGAATGTCTAGAGTATGGTGAACACCATTTCACAGCCTAGGCAACTTGAATGACCTCTGTACTTGTTTGGGATTTATTCTAATAATCACAGCCCTCCTAGAAAGCTTTAGGATGTTGCCCTCTCTCATGTCACATTCCAATTCCAAGTTCCTTATATAATCAATGCATCCTAGGTATCAACAAGTACTAGTAAATAAACAAGAACATACAAATTATGAAAAGCTGGGTGTGGGGCACACACCTATAATCTCAGCACTTGGGAGGTTGAGACAGGAGTATCTGTGAGTTCAAGACTAGCCAGATCTTGCATAGTAAGACCCTGTCTCCAGAAAAGAAAATCATGAGAACAATATATATCATACTTCATATCTATGACAATTGATGATTCTTAGAGGACTGTAACAAACTAAGACTTCCTGAAAATCCACAGAAGAAATCTCATAACAAAATGTACACTTGCTTATTTCTTCTTAGTTTATAAAATGCTCTCCTATTCATTACATCATTTGATGAAAACCTAAAGAGATAAAACTGATAAGTACTACCACACAAACTATGACTCAGTAAAGCAGCTTATCTAAAGTCAAGCCACAAGTCTCTGGCTTATTCTAAACCTTTTCTCTATTTGTTGCTTCCTCCTGCAGACCCTATGCTCAAAGGATGTGCACACTCCATACTATCATTAAGAAATCCTACTCAATAAAATCCTCAGGGAAATAAAACCACAGAGAAGATGCTCAAAGATGACTAGCTGATTCTTTTCAATGAAGTTTCCTCAACAGATCTAGGCAACCCTGGCTACAATGACACATGCATTCCACTCAGTAAACATAAGCAAAGCTGCCTGGTCAGCTGCATCTCCTAAAGTGATGCATAGAAAATGCCTACAACCACTGCAAGCAGCCTATCTGAACCTATGAAGGGACCCCTATTCCACCTTTTTGTTTGCTTTCTCCTGAGACTCTGGTCCCTCTGTAAAGCCAGAGGCTCTTGAAGACTGACTATGTAGCAGTATCTGCTCTTTTTTTGCACAGGCATCTCAGGTTGCTTGCATTTCTGCTACCCATAACCACTATCCCTCTAGTTTCAATAACAGACATTCAGTAGAAAGAGCCCTCTTCCAAATGAGTCTGCAGGTGCAGGAGGTGGACACCACCACTGAGAGTGTTTGTACAGAGCCTCTGTACAAGGAAATTATATAGTCATAAAGGACTAACAGGGAGACTTCCAGTCACAATGCAATAGTCCCTCTAATAACTGGCCTGCAGTCTTGGGGTTTAGAAGCCTGTATCCCAAAGGAATAGCTGGACTTTACTTCCTTGAAAATAACAAGGACAATGCTTTCAACAAGGACAATGTTTTCTCCTTTTCTACCTCAAGAGTCCCCACCAAGGCAGAGACTTGGGAAACTGCAAGCAAAGAAGAGGCTGAAACCAGATGGTAATAATATTTGAGGAACAAGAGTAGCTTCTAAGGTAGCATCTAAGAAAAAGTAGCCCCAAAGCCTTGCAATGAGAGGCTTGATTCAGGCCAGTGCCAACAACGAAGAGGTAAAAGACCTCCAAGCTGTAAGGAAGCTGTAAGCAACCACACTCAGAACAAGCAGATGACATTATACCAGGGAAATGAGCCACTCAGAACAAGGCCCCAAACAGTGATCAGGGGTCCAGGATTGAGTCCAATCCATGGGCAGTAGCAATGGCAAAATCCAGATTCTGCTCAAGGCAGGGTCTATATTCAAATAAAACTGACAGAGATCCAGTTTTCTGGAGGCTGCAGGGACAGAAGCTCAGTGGAGCCAAGAAGGGAGGGTAACAACACCAAGCAAAGAAAAATTCAATAGAGAAAAACATGTTTGTCAGGCTGGATGGTAGGAATGTGCAGATGCACAGAAAACACAATCTCTGTTATACTGGGAAATAAATAATAGTTGTACAAGCAACTATGGGCAAAGGGAGAAAGCATAGTATATGCAAAAACCCAGAAGGATCTAACTACAAGATTCCTTTGTCGATTTGGCATGGGTGAACTAACTACACAAGGAAAGACTAGTAGAAGATGAGGCTAGATATCCCGACAAGGCCTAAATCAACCTGAGCTTTTTATGATAAATCAGGGATTTGGGACTTTATCCAGGGGTCAGATGCCATTAGAAAACAAGGACATACACTCATCCCTACAGCAATCACTTGCTGAGCACCTACTGTGTAATGGATAGCAATCAGGATGTGGAAACAGGTACAAAAGGTCAATAGTAACCTTCAGCTCATACTCAACTCCACTCGTTGCATGCTGGCAGGGAAATATACTGTGTGTTTCTCACACCCCTCAGGAACACAGGCTGGGCAACATTTTACTTCACCTCTTAAAGGTTTCTTCCATACAATCAGGATAAGTGTTTACTGAGGAAATACTCATTTTATTTGTTTGGTTTTGGTTTGAAGGTCTGTTTTTGTTTGTAACACTAAGAATCAAAGCCCAGGGCCATATACTCTAGTCTCTCATACATAAGGAGGTACTCTATCACTAAGCTATACCTCCAGTTCTGTGTTCTGTGTTTTCTAAGGATCTTTTCTAAACAGTAAGAGCAAAGCATGATCAAACATATTTTTAGTCATCACTTCAGCAACTGGATGGGGGCACCTGGGGCAAGGTCTAGTCAGAGACAAGGCGTTACCAACTATGGGGCTATTGCTACAAGTAGCACCAGATAATGGGAGTCCAAGCTCAAGTATTGGAGACCAAGGTAGCTGTATCACCTGGCCTACCAATCAGGCCCAATCCTCTCAACCTTCCCTATTTATCCATTACAGCCTCCTTAAACACTTGCTGCTTTCTGTTCTCACTTAAAACCTCTACTTGATTTACTTTCACCATGGGACAGCAGTTTTCAAGGTCAAATGCCACAAAAGACAGCTGGTCGGCTCCAAGGTGACCCTGGTCAAGGCCTGGGGCAGTCATACTTCTGCAGAGTGTACTGGTGACGCAAGAGGTCACTGGGGCTTTAAATCAGTGCTGTTGGGTTTCTCTGCTGAGAGAAAGCAGCCAGAAGCACCACCTTACTATGAATGCTGACAGCAGCCCAGACCAGAACTCACACCCTGCAGCTGTGTGGAGTCTGACTGTGGGTTAGCAAGCACCTGGGCACTAGTGCTGGGTTGATTCTAACAAGGATTTGCCACAACATCTAGAACGGTGCTGTGTTGCTCTGCAATCTCAAATGGTTAAGACAAAGCAACAGCTCTGATCTATACTTAAAACCTATAACTCAAGCATAGAACAGATTGAAACCCAAAATACTGTTTTTGTACAGCACTTTACAGTTTACAAGAACCCTGATATGTCTCATTTATGTCTTTCCAAAACCTTGTGGGCAAGGAAGTACATTATTATTATACCCAGTTTGTATTTGAGAAAAAAAGAGTGGAGGAGAAACCCCAACCTAGGTCCTGCTTCACATTCAAGATTCTCTCTGGCCATCAACCTCCAATTCTAACCAGCCTAATGGTTTACTACAAATTAGCTTTGTTCCAATCTTTGCTAAGGCTATCCTTTGCCTTTTACTCACAAGACACTATCCCAGGGCCTCGGATAGGGTCACTAGATCTCTGTTGGACCCAATGTTGTAGTTGGGTAAAGTGTCAAGATGATTAGCTTTGGGATCCGCCCTGGGGACACCTCTGTGTGTGTCTGGGTAGATCACAGGGTGTGGCCTTGGCACTGCTCCCCTGCTCCACCTTGCAGCCACCACGGCATGAGCAGCTCTGCTCCAACACTCTCCTCTACCAAGATGTTTCTGCCCTGGAGCCAGCTAATCCCAGATTAAATCCCCTTGAAAATGTTACCCAGAATAATTCTTCCTTTAAATTGTGGACATCAGGTACCCTGTCCAACAACAGGAAAGCTGATTAATGCATTCAACTCTCACCAGTACTAGCCCTAGTCCAGGATCACAACCTGAGCATAAGTCTCTAAAGAGAAAGCTGTCAGACTGTGAGGCTAGCAATAGTACTGAAGAACCTGAGAGCCAGGTACAGCCACTCAGTTCTGTCATTACCCTGTGACTTTCAGTTCGCATTTGCTTTCTTTCTGAACATGTTACCTTGCCTCCAGAATGAGAATAGCAACATCCACCACTTTCTTCTCTCATTTCTAAACCAAACTCTACTCTGGATGGCCCCACAACAGACTAAAGTGAACTAGGCCCTTCCTAGTATCCTCCCAGTACTAACTTCTTCACCAGCAGAAAGTGTATTTCAATCTAACTAGGAAGGTTTAACCACCCAACATAAGCTTGCATACTGTTGAGCATGCTTCTAACACTAGTTTGTACTAAGCCTGGCTCTAATCATACAAAGATAGGAAAGACCATGTCCACTATTAAAAAAACTCAAAGTCTGATTTGGAGATGGATATAATAACTACCGTATTACTGGTAAATACTGTATTGTAGGATTGGGCAGCAACCTTATCTTTTATTTATGAATTCTTGGTGCTTTGTATTGTACATGACCCACAGTAGAATAAACATTTGTCCAATATGTAAAACTAACATCAACACAATAACAAAGAATACATACATTTCAATGAAAATAACATCTTTTGTGCCTCAAAACTGCCATCTTCATATATCCTAAGTTAAAAGAAGAGAAAGTGGGGGGGAGAGGGGAAGAGAGGGGAGGGGAAGGGAGGGAAGGGGAGGGGAGGGGAGAGGAGAGGAGGGGAAAAAAGTACCCTTCCATCTTGTTGGGAACTAACCCTCTGCAGTGATCTCAACACTACCTCTCCTCTCTACAGGACCTAATTACAACCCTCTAGTCATACACATTTCCTCTCTCTCTCAGGCATGCTTTTATTATCTGCTTACTTGTTTGTTTGTTTGTTTGAGACAAGGTCTCACTAGGCAGTTCAGGCTGGCCTTGAACTCATTAGGTAGCCCAAGCTATCTCTGAATGTGTGGTGATCCTCCAGGCCTCCATCTCCAGAGTGCTGGAATCCCAGGTATATGCCACCACACCTGGCCTGGAGTTGCCATGCTTCTACCTTGGCTTCTACCTTTCCCATAAATTTGCTTTCAGAAGTCTCTGTCCCCAGCCTCCCTTATTTTTCCATTGAAGTTTCCTCAGCTTCTGGGACACCTTTCCTTTCCCTTGTCAATACTCAGTCTCTGTATAGCTGCTTCTCTTCCTCTGCTTTCTTCTTAAAAGCAAGTCCTTGCTAGTTACTTTACATTAAATCTCTCGAGGACTAATGTGACGTCAAGATTTCCAGTTCAGGAAGCCTTTCCAGTCATCACTCCCTATTCTAATCCTACAGAATCCAAAAGCCACAAGGACTGAAAATGCAACACCAAAAAGGTCCCCAAGGACACAGGATGAGATGAACATATTTTTGTTCTCAGATTCTCCACTGTTTTTGTCACACTCTGCTTGTCCTGCAATGAACTTAACTTATTCTTGCTACTAACTCACAAGCCCCTCAGATAGGAACTGTTCATTCTTCTCTGCTTCCCCGACCCTGCTAGGGTAGCACTCAGAGACAGGCATACCCAAGCAGCTCGTGGATTAAACCAAAGGTGAATATGTACAAAAGTCCATGGTGAACTGTGAAGCACCAAAGGACCATGAACCTCATCACCACTGGCCTTTGTAAGAAACTCCAGGACACAGTACAGGGTCAGTGCTTACCTGCACTGTTCATCAGAGCATCTGATGACCAAATACTACAGATGTAGAAACACCTCTTCCTGAACTGGCCTGCAACTGAGAAGCACAGATTGGAGAGAAGTAGAGGGAAACCACTTTCCCTCAAACCACTTCATTCATTCATTTTTTTAGAATCATTAAACTTGCTAAACACCTACAAGGGGCCAGAGGCTGTTGTAGACACTGAGAATACAGCTTTGAGTATGACAAATCAGCCCCTAGCTCTCCTGGACTTTACATCTTAGGAATAAGAGCAGAATGACAAATATAAATAAGTAAGAAAAGAGTAGGTAGCAGTAAATGCCTTACTGTATCACACCTTTTACCACCTGCTTCCAACATGACAGCCTTTTCTGGTAGCTCTCTCTTCTGAGCATTCCTCTAGACAGATCCACTCTACTGCTTTGGGGTTTATGTTATTTATTCCCTGGTTCTGTCAGCAGCTGCAGCACAGATGTGCTAGTTTCTACTCTCCAAAGGAATATTTTTTGCATGGACACTGGTATCCATTTTAAGCACTGCTGCTTACAGCAGCTTTCCATAGAGAGCTCTAAAATACTAGCTGGGCATACTGGCACAGGCCCATAATCCTTGCATTTGGGAGGTGAGACAGGAGGAATGCCATGAGTTTGAGGCCAGCCTCAGTACAATAAGTTCAAGGCCAGCCTGAACTACATAGTGAGACCCCATCTCAAAAAATTAAAAAATTGAATATAAAACACCAGGCCCTGCTGCAGGGCATATCTGGACTCCTAGGACCCCACAATTGGAGACCTCGGGCTCCTCTAGGAATGGCAGTGATACTCTGGAACAGCCACTTGGGAATGCTTTTCCAGGTTGTGTTCAATTCTGTCAGAGCCCTCTGGACTCAGCTGACTGCTGGTGGTAGATTTTTGTGTTATTTAGGGCACTGAAGTCCCACAGTCTTGACACAAACTTAAAATTAGAAATGCATTAAATATAGGAAAGAAGGAAGGTCATTGAGGAAAGGCAGCCTTCCGAGGGAGCTGCAGGACAAAGACACCCTGGAAACTTCCAGGTTCATTAAGGGGTTTTACACAGCATTCAAGTGGTATTTTTCCTTCAGAAATAACACTGTGGAAAGTGTAAGGGACTGGCTCAAACCTCAGCTAACACAGCCGAGTGAGTGACTCTGCAAACTAAAAATAGCTTCTTTCCCACTCATTCTGACAGATTTCACTTAGACCCTGTGCACAGGTTGATCCTCCAACAGTTTTAGTCCTGCAACAAAATGAGGGCTAATGGCATTTGGGCTTGACAATTACCCAATCTCTGGTTCAATGCTTATCTGTTTTCTATGTTTCCAGCTCCAACAACAATGAGTGCAAATGCACACACACTGATGCACATGTACATGTGCACATACACACTGGGATTTGGTGTTCCTCAACCCGCTGTGGCCAGAATTTAAACCAGGAACATGACTCAAGACTGTGGCTGCAGAATGAGCCCAGAAAAGGCCCTTAGAAACACTAACAATTAGGCTGTTTGTCTTGGAGGGTCTCTGAATTTCCAGCCAACCTCTGTGGTCATGTTTCCTCTATTATAAAATGGAGATGATCCTTCCTCTTCTGACCTATTTTACAGTATCATGTGGTATCAGATGAGACAACCTAGGTGCAAGTTGCCCACCTCTGTTCCCACACTAAGTGATGGGACAGGTGAGTGAGTTAGGCAGGCAGCCACTCAGCAAAAGGAGACTCAACACTGGAATGTATGCACATCCAGATTGCATCAGGAGCTAAGAGCAGACCTAGAGGCATGGCTTCAAATCATGTTCTCCTTTGATATGGAATGCCTTTCTACTTTCAGTACATTCCTATTCACTTTTAAAAATTCAGTTCATGTACCACCTCTTTTTTGTGTCTTTAGAATTAGTCCTTCCCTCTTCACCATTCCCTGGGCCTTTTGTACCTACCACTTATCAGACTTAACAGTACTTTTCACTCTCTATAGTATCTTTATTTAGTTATATAGTGGAAACCATTTGAGATTAAAGGCTATATTTTTAATCATTGTATCCACCTTCCCACTTTCTACCATTATGTGACCAATACTGGCCCACAGCAGACATTAACCAATGTTTATGGAGCTTAATATTGAAAGAGCAAGACCTCAAAGTCAAGAAGGAGGTGAGGACAGCAGAAAAGGTAGACACACAAAAACTAGTGGAGATAATGTGGGCAAGACAATGTCACCAATGTTCATGCCATGCAGTAAGGGCACAACCATGGGAACAAGAGGCAAAGCTAAACGAGAAGACCAGGCAGGGATCTGGTCCCGGAAGCCAGAAGGACTGAACAGAGAGCAAGGGCACCCTTCTGCGGTCCAGGCAAAGGCATCACAGTAAGCTCTACATTCAGCTGAATTGTGAACAGAACAAGGGCAGAGGACAGACCCAGGGCAGAATCAGAGCAAGGCTGAATTAGCTAACATTCCCAGGTCTGCCAAAGCTGAACTAGAAGCTAGAATTAGTGACCCTGACTAAGAACTGAGAAACTGCGAGGCATGGTAGTATTTACCTGCAATCTCAGGACTCTGACAGACTGCGGTAGAAGAATCTCAAGTTTAAGCCCAGTCTGAGCAACTTAAGTGAGACCCTGTCTCAAAAACTAAAAGTAAAGAAGGGCTGGGGAAGTAGTTTAGCACAAAGAGTCCAGCTTCAAATCCCAGAACTATTAATTATTATTATAATTAATATTTATTATCATCATTATTATTAAAAGAAAACAAATTGACAAACTGCAGAGGCCAAAGTCATTACAAATTTAAACAGGGATCACTTCCACTAAGTAGAATTAGAGATGGAAGAGACTTAAGATTTATAAAAAATATTGAGTCATCTGATTCTGCATATGGGGAAAACAAGAACTAACTAAGTGGGGAAAGGGGCTTATCTAAACTCACTCAGAAAAATTAATGCTAGAACACAAGTCTGCTAACTCCCAATCTGGATCTTATCACCTGAGAGGTTTTCTTTCAACAGGTCTCCTGATGGCTCCACTAACACACCCAACACCCAACTCTAGCTGCTTCAGAATCTCAGGGAGCCCCCAGTACAGTCACTAAGCATACATTCTCTGCTTAAATGTACAATGCAGGTTTCAACTCCGGGTGGAAGACAAATAAATGTCCCACAGGAAATGTGTAGTATACCACCTTGCACTTAGAAAGCAAAAAGCCACTGCTGCATACATTTGCTGTTCAATAGCAAAATCCCATTCACATGCATAGGTGGATAAATATGAATCCAAACAAACACCTTGCTCCTACATCGTCATCCCCAAGATCTTAAGAAAAGTTCAACAGAAAAGGGACTCATGTAGAGTTCACACAGTGATTAACAAATTTAAAAACAAATGATCTAAATGCCCAACATCCAAAGGATGGTTTGCAAAACCCCAGAACCTTCTAATCATGTAATATTATTACACAACCACCCTAAGTGACCATTTTAAAGACCAAAAGGAAACACAGCAAAACATCTATGATAAAATAATGAAGACAAAATACGAAACGTCCCATATGTACTATCACTACAGTCTTATAAAAGTATGTACATGTGCATATATAAAAAAGAATTTAGTTATGCTAAGGTGGTAAGATTATGGTGGGTGTATTAATTATCATCATGTAAAATGGTCTTTGTGGAATTATTTAGTACCTGTCCAATCAAAAGGAGAGAGACAGGGTGGGGGGGCAATCTAGAACTAAGAAAGGGCCCAGAGGATCAGAGCTAGGATGCAAAGCAGAAATTGAAAACCAACCTACATACCCAGAAGGAGGAGGCCCAGGTAAGCCTCTGAGGAAGGAAAGCCCTCCAGGTATGGACAGGGTTGTAATTAGTGTGATGCTAATTACAGAAATTTTACTAGATTATTATTTTTTTGATAGACTCTGAATGAAGACTGAATTCCTTCATTAAGGTGCAGAGACACAGTTCCTCTGTGGCCATTCTTCTCAAAAACCTAACCTTTTCTTTTTAAAAAGAGCAGCAAAGTAAAATTTAGTAAGAACAATACTCATGAAGGAATTAAGACTCATGCCTTAAATGCAGAAATTCAAACCAATTCAGAGAACTGTGACCAGAGAGATTTGAGTAAGAAATAGAGCTACAATATTTTCTACACTGGGAAATATAAACAGAAGTTTAAGACATTTAGCTCAGTACTAAAGGCTCCCCAGATCCCATCCCAACCCATCTTTCTAATATTTCCTCAAAACTGCCCCATATTCCAGGCAAATTTAGCTATCAGTAATCCTCAAAACATCTTCATATTCCAACCCCTGTACTTAACTACCTAAAAGCCACCTTAGCTGCTATAACTGCTTGCTCAAGTCTGACTCATCCTCTAAAGCACAGCTTAGAGCCATGTCATTCTCAAAGCCCAGTCTAGCCAATGTACCCCAAATTCATTTCTCATTCCTCTCACTGAACCCAGAACACTATACTCTGTACCCTAAAGGAGTTACACAATCTGCTTCATGATATCATCATGCAGATAAATGGAGAAATGATTTTTCTATCATACTAAGGCATGAGCTCCTTAAGGACAAAGACTCTTTCAGATTCCTGCACGGAACCAATCATGAAACCTGGCACACAGCAACCCTTACTAAACATATCACTGGAAAACAAGGGAAAAAGACATGCTGCTTCTGTGGGGAGTCATCTCCTACCTCCACAGCTCCCATCAGGCAAGGCAAAGACGAAGGTGTGCAGTTCTCTGGTCGAGAGCAGGGGCAGAAAGAATTCTGCTTTTCCAGTTTCCAGCCTTCTTGAGTCTCCAGCTTCCTCCCTAGTTGACCATAGTCTGCTCGGCCCCATGTAAACACCTTGCCAGTTTCTAAAAATAAACATTATTTGAATTAAGGCTACATTCCACAGTGGTACTTTCATGGAGAGGCAGTGAGTTACTACAGAAAATTTGTTTTAGTACTAACTACTCTGTATAAGAGCCTCCCTATCTTCTTGTAAAGAAGGGGACCTCACATTATTACAGATAAGGAACTGAGGTTCAGAGAGATTAAACCATTTTCCAGGATCAAACAAGTGGTAAGTACCAGGGCAGGAATGAAACAGGTTGATTCTAAAGCCTATGCTCTTGCCCTGTATACAGCCAAGGGTATTACTGCAGATGTACTTAATTACAAGTATGGCTACACACATCATCCTTGCGCTTTACCTGAATACCCGTTCTCAGGCTCTGCCACTTCTCACCCTACCCAGGGCCCCTTTACCCTCACTGAAGTTCTCCATACCTCAATCTTTTAGGTCCTTTTTCTTAATTAATAGCCAGTTTTGTGTTTTCTCCTCTATGTAAACAAGAGGACCTCTCACAGAGGAGCAATCCTAAGAGTCCCAAGGCAAGCATCAATTAGTACTAGAAGAAAGGCAGTGAGAGAAAAAAAAAAAAAAAAAGGACAAAAAGCCAGACAAGCAGTTGGCTCCCCATCACAAGGGAAGGGGCCAGTATGAAGATCACAGAGGAAAATGAAGTTTGAAAAAGGAAACATGGACTTTCTTCCCCAGATGAGAGAAAATTCACCAAACTCTCTCAGTTGCACCAAGTGCTGCATTTGTTATTTCAACAGAAATGCTAAATCCGATGAGGCATAGATTATTAACAGATTCTCTGAAATAAATATGCATAACCATGTGCGCTGTATAAATTCTTTATACATGTTTATTTTAACAATGAAAAACTTTGCTTAAAAGAGAAAACACCAAGTAATGCATATTAAATTTAGACAAATCTACTACATACTCTATGTTTGGTATGAAAGCTTCATCTGGCCCCACATGGCTTAGAGTGTCAGCTTAAAACAACTACAGAGCTGGGTGTGGTGGCGCATGCCTGTAATCCCAGCACTCGGGAGGCTGAGGCAGGTGGATTGTTGTGAGTTCGAGACCAGCCTGAGCTACAAAGTGAGCTTAAGGCCAGCCTGAACTGCACAGTGAGACACTGTCTCAAAAAGCCAAAAAAAAAAAACAAAAAACTACAGACTTGTGGGGGTAATGTTAGAATATTACGGGGAGACAGAGTTGGCATGGATACAGTTCTCAAGTTCAACCGGCTTGCAGACACTGAGGTAAACACCAAGTACCTGATCTCAGAGCCTCAAAGAAGGAACAGAGCCTGAGCACCCAGAGAGCTTGGTATGGCATCAGAACCAGGCACAGGTCCACTCAGGTTACTGCTTCACACAGCAGCAGACACTGTTCCTCTCACTTACTGATGCCCTGTACCACCTGGTAAACTCTGACTCATCTTCTGGAGCCAGCTCATGTACCACTTGCTCTCTGAAACCTTTCTTGACTCCCCAACTCTCTCCAGATAAGGGTAAAACTTATCTTGCTCTAAGGCCCTTTGCTACTGTACTCATCAGCTACTAAGTTGCCATTCAACAAGCAACATTTTCCCTTCACTTATGCAGGATGGGACTGAAAAATGTCCATGTATCCAGAACCCTCAAAGCACTGAAAGCCAGCAAACTGTCCTTCCCCCTAAACTGGCTAGGGCTTATAATCAGACGGCCCTAACAAGAAGTCCAAGAAGCCAGACACTAAGGCTGTGGCTTCTTACACAGCCCTAACATTCCTCAGCTGGGCAGAAATAGAAAGCTCTTATCTGTAAGAACATAGAAAGAATTTCTCCTCACAAATCGTCCAATGAATCCTGTCTTTCACATCAAGCAAAACATCTTAAAACTTTCTGTTATTGATGTCCAAGACAGGCAAGACTGCCAGAATACAGTGCCACCATTATTACATTTCCAATAGCAATTCAACTATTCCACTTACGTGGCATTTTTCACCTTCAAAGCACTTTACAAAGATTAAGTAATTAATCTCTATGCTCTCTAGGGAGCCCACAGACAACCTGGTAGAGACAAGCCTAGAAACCAAGCCAACTCCACGTTCAGCCTTCAGTCTCAAGCCTAAGCATGGTGACCTCTCTGAACCTGTTTCTCCCCACCACATACTCGGCTTCAGAAGTCTCACCAGCAACCAGGAACATTCCTATTTTTCTTTTCCTTTAAACAGGCATTTATGGACAACCTCCCAGGTAGCCAGCACATTCACAGAATCTATTTCAATCAATCCTCATAACTCTGATATAGAGATTTAGTTTATTTTGCAGATGAGCTTACTTGACTTGAAAGATCAAATGACTTAGTCAAGATCAAACAACCAGCAGCTGATGAAATCAAGATTTACTATATGTCTTTTACCTCCAAATCCACTGGTATCTACAACTGCACAGCTGTTACCACAAACAAACAAAATCTGGTGGATGAAACAGCAATGTTTACTATGTTTGAGGAAGAGGCACCAGATTAAATGGATATGCTCTATCTGCCACCCAGCTTTTCTCACTAGAATGACCTCCCCAAGGCGCCTGCCTGTGTAACACTCAGGACTACCGCTGCTGAAATAAAGGCATTTAACACATGGATTATGATTTTATGTCACCTTGAGTAAAAGAAAATAATGAATCTACATATTAAAAAAGAAGTTCATTAATGCATTGTAGATAAATGTCTGCCTGGAGCTAAAGCATGCTGTCAAATCCAAGGAGATTCAGATCATAAATTTCACAAATGAATTTTTCCCTTAAAGAATTATATATTACTAAGATAAGAAATAGTTATATTAATGTCATCTAAAAAGTATAGTATGTGTCTCTGGCTAAATGATAAATGTGGGAAATGACAAAATAGCTCAAAATAAAGTCAGCAAATGAAATATAAAGACACATCCATGTACGAATTAACAGAATACCTACAGAGCCAAGGAATTACATTGCAACCAGTCTCAATGCAATATAGAGAACGACAGGGGCCAAATGAGTGGTACTAGCAAAGAATGTTTAGGGAGTTTAGAGGCAGCATTTTAAGCTAGAATTGTCCTGGCAGGTTTGACAGAACAAGTGACATTTAAGGTGAACTTCTGTGTAAGAAAAGAAAATGAGAGAATGAAGGAGGATAACATAGAAACAGGGAGAAAGAGTAGTAACAAGGAAATCAAAAGGTGCCAGATGGGACAGGAGACTGAAGGGGGTCCTGGGAGGGAGGCTGGCAGGGAGGGCAGAATTGCCAAGGTAGGCAGTAGGCATGGGTCTGGATTGCTCCTTCCCCAACACAATCTACAAGCTCGGTTGCCTCCTCCTCTCTCAGTACATTCTTTTCACATATCAACATTTGTACTTCCACTTATTTATGAAAATGTACCCTTATATTTTACATATTTACATTATTTAAAATTTACCCTCGCTCAAAAATATACAGGATAAGACATACTCAAAAAAACAGAAAATTTAAAAGAATGCAACAAAAACATAAAAATAATAATAATAATAAGGCTCTCTTACCACAACCAGGCAGCTAAGTTTTCACACTCACTTGGGGGCTATTGTGACTACATATAAGGGGACTGCTCACTGAGCAAGAGCGGGGCCATGCAAAAGGAGTGTGTCTGGGTGGCAGTTGTGGTACAAGACTGAAGAAGGGTAACGTCTCTGCGGACCTGCCCCCTGCTGGACACTGTTTTATGCACTCTCGGTAGTGTCCTATTTATTCCTCCAAAGGCCTTGGAGGTAGGTACTCTCCCATCCACATTTTACTGCCTGAGAACAAGGCACTAACCCAAAGCACAGAAGCAATAAATGAAAAGGGGAGAAACTGGGGCTGAAAGTAGGGTGAGAATCAGAAAAGAGGGAAAGTTTTCAAAGCTTGGTACCTCATTAGATGTGAGAAAAAGAACAGGAAGACATGAACACCAGTCTGAGATTTCAGGATCTAAGAATGAGTAGGAAGGTGGTGGTACCACTAAAAGAAGTAAATGAAGGGGTAGAGATGATGGAGCAAGGGTCTTGTCAATGAAAAGCACAAAATATTACTTTATTACCAAATTATGTAACCCTCCCAGGACCTCTTGCAAACATACTATCAGACAGCCAAATATAAATAAGGGGGAAAGCGGAAGCAGAAAAACTACCTGGGCTGGAAGATAAAGGGGGGCCTGCAGCCTCAGCACAGCCAGAAGTTACTCACTCTAGCACTGGCTGACTTCCTCAGGAAGAAGACATTTCTCTCCTGTCCCAGGAAAGGGGTCCTGAAGGTGACAGGAGTACAGAATCAATCCAGGAAACACAGAGTCATGGGCCAGAACACAATGGAGTCAGCGAACAGAAGTGGATGCTAGAAGAAGAAAACCCATGAGTCGCATGGAAACAAGCGACCTCATCAATCTCTCTAAACCCTCAGCTCCCAGGACACTACGAGGCCTTCAAGAATACCCATGACAGGGAGGGTGCTCACTACTGATGAGTTTGTTACATTTATAACTCATCTTTTCATAAATTCTAGTTACTCTTGGGGTTATTCATCATAAACCCTTAGAAGGTGAGACTGACTTCTGTAGCTTACCCTTTATTCTGACATGTGACTGAAACTTTATACAAAAATCACAGGATGGCAATAACCAAGGCCCATTGTAACCGAGTACTAACAGCCCAAGAGTGAGCCATCTTTCTGTGTAAGGAACAGAAAAGGGAAAGAGAGAGCTGGGAGCACAGATTCTGAAGGCAGTCACACTGGCACTATGCCATGCTGCCACAGGCCTCTGTCCTCTCTGTCCCCACTGTGTCTATTCCCTTTGACCCAATACAATGAGTCAACACCTACTCGCTCCAGTTCTTCTTCCTCAGCCAGAGCACATTCTTCTGCCCAATAATCCCAGGAACCACAGGCCACCTTTTGGGAACTCTTATCTCAGTCTGTAAGCACATATTCTTTAGAAGAACTATCTTGGCCTCCAGAAGCCAGGTACATGACAGCAAGACTGTTTGCTCTTATTCATCCCTGTGGCCTCATATACCCAGCACAAAGTAGATACTCAATAAATTGTTGTTGCCTAAATGAACAAATGAATCTGCCTTTTTATCAATCCACCTACTTGCAATTCATCCCTACTGTACTTTATCATTCACTGGCTCCATAATGTTCAGCAAATTATTTAATACCTCTACATCTCATCTATAGTATGATATAGCATCTCAGTGTAGGGCTGCTGCAAGAATAGTTTTGCATAAGGCACATGGTACATAGCAGCAAATACTAACCATTCTTAGTATTCCTCTCCCAAACTAAACAATACAGTAACTATGACATCCAATAAGGATTCCATGGTCCCAAAATGTTTTTACTAATTTGTTACAGTCTCAGCCAACTCTCACCTGCCAGGGCCTTAGGGTCAATCCCTCTAATGGTAATCAAAAAAGACAAAGACTTGAGAAGATTCTATTTTGGATTTGCATCATGTTAGGAATGGTGGGCACACTCATAGCTATAATCACAGCATGGAGGAGGCTGAGGCAGGAGGATCACCACAAACTCAAGGCCAGTCTGGACTACATAGTCAGTTCAAGACCAGCCTGCATTACACAGCAAGGTCCAGTCTTAAAAGAAAAAAGATTCAAGCATAGTAACTGGCATGTTAGAGGCATCTGATGTAGCACAATACAGATTAATTAAAGCTAGACAAAAAGAGAAAAATAACAATGCAGAATAGAGGGAAGCGAGGGGAGCTAGAGAAGAAAGGAGGGAGGAGGGAGCAAAAGGAAGAAAGGAAGGGAGAGAATTTTATCCCAGAGCTCAGGAGACCTGTACACTAATCCCAGCTTCTCCTCTAGGCTATGTGGTCTTGAACAGGTCCCTTCTCCTTAGGACCTTGGCTTCCCCCATATAAAATGACATGACTAGAACAGATGGCCCCTTAGATATCTTCTAGATATAAACTTTAATGCCATATGAGTAATATATAATTTAATTTTACTGGCACCTTTGGAGTCTTCAGTCTGATCACTGATAATCTAAATAAAAATCAAAGTTCAATTACACAGCATATCCTATTTCTAGTAAAACATCTTGTTTCCCAAATCATACCTGAATGGTACCATATAATAAAAAGTTAAGCATTTTTAAAGTTGATAAAGGAATAAAATTTTCACACATGGGTTTCCTAACTAAAAAGAGGAAAAGTGGCCTGCAGAGAGTAAATAATAAAAGGAAAGCCTGGGGTGAGCATATTCAGTGAGATCTGGCTTTGGAGAACTGTTTCAGGCTGTATGACTACATTACATGAGCCTCAGTGATTGGTGTGAATCCCATTCCACAAACAGAGAAACACATCACAGAGGTTAAATGATTTGCCCAAATCACAGAGCTAGTAAGTGGCAAAGCCTCACTGATAATAACTGATATGTGAGGATACTCAGTTCATTCTAGACTCTTTACAGATTATCCCATTTAATCTACAGAAATGTCAGTCGAGTAAGCACTGTAGTTCTCAAAGCAGAGATGAGCAAATGAATGCATAGAGAGAGGTTAAGTATTGGGCTCAGAGCCAGTAGCACAGTGGCAGACCATGATGAGCCAGTGGCCTACACTACAGCTGCTCCCCTTAGCCACTGTCCTGCAGAGGGTGTCTACACCCACCTGACCTCAGCCCTACTTTGCACACTGTTACATTGCCTCTTCAAACTTGAGGAGCAAAGAGAGCCCAACTGGAGGGGACTGAGTGCCTGTCACCCTTGGTCTGTATAGCAAAGATCGTGTCCCAAGATAGCCAGGCACAAACCTATGATACCAGCTACTCAGGAACCTGAAGCAAGGGCTAAAGATAAAGCTCAGTGACATAAGTGCCTGCCTGACAAGCACAACGTCCCAAGTTTGATCCCAGATACCAAAAAATAAAAATAAAAGGAAGCTGAAGAAGGATGCCAAGTTCAAGGCCAGCCTGAGTGACTAAGGAAGACCCTGGCTCAAAATAAACTAATATTTTTTATTTATTTTTTTATTATTATTATTTTAAACTAATATTTTTTAAAAAGGGATTGGGGATTCAGCTCAGTGCTCCCTGGTTCAATCCACAACCATCTGCCCCATAAAAGCCCCAAAACAAGAATTCCACAAGGCTGCTCCATTCCACTGCTCACGTCATTAACTCAGGGATAGGAGCCAACAAGGACTGCACATTCAAGGGCCCCAGGCTGGCTTCATGACTACTGGACACGCAGGGCTGGAGGCTCCAGACAAAAGCAATGAGGAGTCTCTCTAGTGTCTTCTCCAAATGGGACAAGGACTTCTCAGGAGTCCCCAGTCATAGAGGCTTCCCACCCTTTCACACTGTCCCAAATACATGGCATCTGTGTTCTGTCGAAGTGAGTGACTGTTTTTTGCTTTGTTTTGTTTTGTTTTGCAAAAGAGCATACTTCTTCCCTCCTTCCTGGGCCTTCAAGTCATGCAAGCCACCTCTTCTCTTAGGACCTCCTGACACTGAGCATGGACCTACGCCAACAACTACTTTCCTCTAGCTTCTAAATACAAGATAAATTAACTGTATGTCTTACAATGTTCACTAAAGGGTAGAGTTCAAGGATCCTCTCATTCTCTGTAATCTCTATAAAACCTAACAGAAGGTCTGACCCAAAGCAGGTGTAAGAAATACCACTCTTACCATGAACTTTTCTTCCTTTCAAAATTATTTTTATAATTGACACACAAAAATTTGTACATATTTATGGGGTACCAGGTGATGCTTCATACATACACACATACAATGACATACACACATTTCATAACGTTCAAACACTTTCCTTAAAAAAAAGAACCTCAAAAGCCTCAACCAACTCATCCAGAGGTAATGAAATAACCTCTTAGAAACACAATGAAAAAGGTAGAAATAAACATTAAAATATTCAATGCAGGTGTCAATAACATTGTGACCACAACTCTCTAAAGCCAGTTTGCAAAAAGCGACAAAGGGAAGCTGGACCAAGATCCCCTGTTCCAGGGGCTCTCTCTGGCTTGTGCTTGGGCTCAGGGGTCCAGCAACAAATCACCTGCCTGTCACACCTAGAAGCCACTTGACATTCAAGAAAGAAACCTTGATTATGGCCAGTGCCTCTGCAGATGTTTCCCACATGCAAACTCCAAATGTTCTCCATACACTTTTAGATGCTTATTAATAATACTTTAAAATGTAGACTGCTGCCTAATCTTAGCTATGTAATAAAAAAAAAAAAAAAAGCCTTGCTTCTCTCCCTCTGGCAAGAAAGGAAACTACACCTCCAGGGCTCCTGGAGCTGAGAATCACCCTGTTAGAAAAGCTAGTAGGAGGCTCAAGTTGGGGAGGGGGCACAAGGGCAGGTGAAGGCAAGAAGCAATCCCCGGATTTTAAAGAAAAGAAAAATGAGGCTGAGAGGACCCACCAAATAGCTCAGCAGATTAAAGCACCTGCAAGCAGGCATGGGGCAGAGGTTGATCCCCAGCCCTGCCATGCCAGCCCCGCCCCCAGGGTACACTGAGATGGTGATTAAGACTGGATGTGAAGCACGCCTGTAATCCCAGCTCTTGGGAGGCTGTAAACAGGCAGATTACTACAAGTCTGATTTAGTAGTGAGACTCTAAATACCCTGTAGACTCTTCCCTAAAAATAAAAATAAATAAATGAGGCTGAAAGAAGGGAATGATCTGCCCACAGACAAAATGTGACAGAATGTCCTGCTCCCCAGTGCTCCACCTACTGCCTGGTGAGGAAAGGAAAAGAGGAAGACAGAGTGTGAGGCCTTGGATTCAAGTTGGTGTGGCTGTTCCAAAGGGAGGCCACTGCTCACATGGAGCAAGAGCTCCCAGTTCTGGATTCTCAAGAAGATTGTGGAAACAAGGGTCAAAGTTCTTTATTCAATTCAGCCTCACAAATCCACAGGACAAGGAACCTCAAAGCACTTTTTACTCAGTCATCCCAGAAAGGAATGTATTTTCCCAAGGTCGAATAGTGAGTTGGAAGCAAAGCTAAAGAGACCCTGTCTTCTAGTACATCATGTCTACAACTTTGTAGAAAGTATTCATTAAATAAGTAAAACTATTTTTTTTAAAAGGTAGAAAAACATCAGTCCAGCTTCTCTAATCTTCCCCTGCTATTTGCCTCACTCACTTACCAATGGGCTTCCTGAGCTCCTTGGCACAAAAGAGCAGACAAGTGAGGGCCACACAGGCCCTCTATGCCTGTGTCCTGATGATGCTTCTCCGAAGGCCCAGGGTAGAGTAATGGAAAGACATGCATTCTCCTCCAGGTTCTCCTCTCCCTCCATAGAACTGCTATCCCTAGCCCTAAACACTACCTTTGAGTTTTGGTCACTAGAAGAGATCAGCTGCAGCTTCCATCTCTGTGAAATCACAAGGCTAAATGCACCAAGCTGCTTGGGAGACCACATTTTCCACTGATGATGACTCAGTGCCTAGCTGAAGGTTGTGGGACCTGGGAGCCCGCACAGGCCAGAAAGAGTCGCAATTCCCAAAGAAGCCTGGGCCTGCAGAGAAAAGCTGCTTGCAATCCTTCTGTGCAAATCCCAGCACCCAGACATGGGAACACAGCTCCCCCTGCAGATCTCCTGAAGCCCCACAGAAGAAGAACCAGGGTTAGAACTCTGGGGCCAGTGAATCCTGCAAAGCCCACCACCTGCCCACCATGTATAGAAGCCAGGGCCTCACATTTGAAACCCTAAGAGATCCCTCCAGATACATTATTTGCACCTGAGGCTTCCAAAAAGACATGGGAGAGGCCTTATTTAAGATCTTCAAATAAGAGATAAAGGTTGCTCCCAAATTTTGGGTGGGTACATAATTCATAAGAACCAGGAGGGGAGGAAGCCTACTCCAAGATGCCACCTCTTGGGACATGGCCTCTCAAACTCACTGCAACTCCACCTTTGGGAAACTGTCCCAGATTATTCAAGAGAGCTGGTTTAAAGGAATCTATTAGGACCCTCACAGAGCTGCATTCACTGATAAAGAAGTACTTTCCCCACACCCTGCAGAGGAGAACTCAGGAAAGTGAGAACTGAGCAGCATGGCAATTAGAAAGAGTCCATGGAGGTGATGCCTACTCCTCTGTCTGGGGACTTGCCACCACTGGGTCACTAATAATTATCACCAAAAGACACACTGGGGAGAACCTATTATGTGTAAGGACTCACCAAGAAAAGGAAGTTCATCAGGAAACTTGTGTCCTGCTAAAAATTTAAATGAAGAAGTGGGATGGAAGAGGCTTTGGATCACAGTCCACTGTTGACACCACCAGGGGTTGACAGGCACTGCAGTTATATTGAAATAGCTCCTCTACAAGTCCATAGGCTCACACTATGGAAAACAAAGGGTCAGCAGGGCCAGCCCACACAGGATAGCCTGGCTTTCCCTTTCAGAACCACTCACCTCCCTCTTGCTGTTCCCTGCTCCCACTCGTCCCTCAGACCACCCCCCCCAGATAAGCACCCTCTGCAACAACCCATCTGCCAGGAACCTCCATGCTACCCATGTGGCTATGTAAACCCTTGACATGGTTTAAGACCACTTCTATGGGGTTCACATTCAGTCCCTCTAGAACCATGAGCAGCGAAGAAAAGCCACAGTGCCTTCTAGAGAAGCCAACTTTTCCACGGCCAGGGCTGGGAGAGGCATCTGCTGCTCAAGAGTTTTTATTTCATAGGCTCAGCTCCAACCAAATCAGCAAAGCACTGTTACTATGGACCATCTGCCAGGACCCGGAAACAGCCCTGTTACATAAAGGGGCTTGGATAATGAAATTTATTATATGAGATTCTTCCTCCATAAGGGAGACAAAGCACTTTAAATCTCTCTTTAAAGGGGCAATGTGGACAATGGAAATTCCCCAGACAAGAGACCCCTGGTTCTAATCCTCATTCTGCTATCCATTAGCTGTGGGGCCATGAGGACAAATCATCTCTCCTTGGCTGTTTTCACAAATTCCAAGTAAGGATGAGATGGTCTGTTAAAGCTTTAAATTCCATGACTTACTATTTTCACCAAAATGGCAAAAAATAAGCTTACTTGGGTGTTAATTTATGCACTATAGGGTTAACTTCCTAAAAATGAAAGGAACCTTTTAACTACAGATTTAACAGAGAAGGGTAATGAGCAGAGATACTGAATCTGGGGCTAGCTAGAAGAGAAAGTGCACAGAGGAGAAACTAAAGGTCAGAACTTCTACCAACACAGGGTAGGGAGGGTGGCCAAAGCAAAGCTCTGAGTAAAAATCTAGCTAAGAGCAGTACTATTAATGATCTCCTGCCAAAGTACACAGCACTTTGCAGTCTATGAAGTGTTTCAGCATCCACGATCTTTGATATTCTCCCTACCCTCACAGTTGCGAGGTGACACTGACCCTCACCTCACACTGAACCAAGTAAGGTGATGTAACTAGGCCGCATGTGTCCACAGCTCTCACCTTCTCTCCAGTTTCCTCCTATATTGGGTGGGAGTGAGCCTGCCAAGGCACACATCTGCAGGATTAAGTAGATGATGTTTACAAAGCACTGGCAAAATGCCCAGCACACAGTGTGTTTTTCATGAACAATCCTTTCCTCCTATGCCTCTACCTCCTCAGGGTGGTCAACAGGGAAGCCCCAAGGCTGCTCATTCTTAGGCGCCTAAGAAATGCTGCAAGAGGAAAGGTGCCTTCCCAAGTGACTGGAAGATAAACCAAAGAGCCAGACATCTCCCACCCTTACTCACCTATGAATTCCAATGGTCATGCAGCCCCTATAGCAAGAGGCTCCCTTGAGGGTGCAAGGTAGCTCCCCTTCAGCCACAGAGATCAGATCTGAGGCAGAAAGCAAGCAGGAGGCCTCAACAGAGGCACCTGTGGGAGCCACAGAGTCAAGGTCCTGCCTCTCACATTCATGATTATCACACTCAGTCCCTCACAGAAACCTCTAACAGCTCCTTCCCTGTACACAAGGACCTGCTCCCTTTATACCCAAGTGTTCCCAGTCTTCTCCCTTTGTCAGGTTTCCCCAGGTGAGAAGAACTAGGTCACATAGATTACAACAGGGCGCACCTGCCACTTCCATGGCTTGCTCTGCTCCCTCTGCCGGTGATGCCCTCCTGTCACTGCCACCTGGACAGCAGATACGTAGTGAACAAAATCCAGTGAACAGATGAAGGATCCAGCAATAAGTAAATGACATAATACAGCCCTTGTGAGACAGAAAAAAAAAAAAATAGTGTTTATGATTCTTACTCTACAGGCACAAAAATTCAGACCCAGAGAGGTTAAATAACATTGCAATTACAGTCTGTACGTGGGGGAATTAGAACCTGGATCCAGCTCTTCAGGGCCCTTTTGGCCATGTCGAGGTTCCTCCCAAGGTAGAGTCACTGTCCAATTGAGAAACAGCTGATTTCTCCAAGATTCCTCAAAATGGGCCACATTCCTCTTGGCAAATGCTGAGAGCACTTTAAGGAACTGGCTGTCACTACAATAAATGAGTCCCTATGGGTCAGGCAAGGTCCCTTGAGAAAGGGCAAACACACTGTCACCTGCCAAGTACCTAAAAATGATGACAAAATTATAGGCTGGCCACTTAATGCTCACTTTTAGAGAGTTCCCAGAACAAATCAATCCCCACCAGGAAAAAAGAGGACTCCTTGAATGGAAACTCAGTCCTCTGAGTGTAGCTTGAAGTATGGCTAGCAGCCCCATCCACTGGAGCCAGACAGAGAAGCCAAGGGCCAAGGCAGGCCAGGAAAGAGGCAGGACCAATGCTGGGCTTAAAACCTTGGGCCACCTAGCATTAATGTTCACCTCAAGGAGCTGAAGCTCCCTGGCTTGGCCTTCTCCAAGAAGGTGGATAGAAAGCAGAGTCATGAGCTGGATCACCTGGGGACAACTGGTGCAAAGCAGTCTCCACAGCCAAAAGCTCCAGCTATTCCTGGCCACCAACAGTGATGTAAGAGGCTACCTCTCCATTGTCAGGGGGACCCCGGTGTGTATCAAATGACCAGGTCCTTGTACAGGCCTTGTATTCCTGAGAAAACAAGTAGCAAATACGTAAATAAATCATAGTATTATGATATTAGGCAGCCAAAACTGCTATAATGAACAATAAAGCAGGGCAGAGATCACAGTGTAAAGAGTGACACTGGGAAGGAATCAAAAGAAGTGAGGCAATAGCTCTGTGGGGATCAGAGAGACAAGCACGCCCACTCAAGTGATACCTAGAACACAGGCATAAAGAGAAAAATACTCAGTGCTTACCAACCTACAGCTTCCTAACTCGGCCCATAAAACCTGCCCTGTCAGGTACTGCTTCAAAGACTCCTTTCCCCAGGAGCTTTCACCAGGGAAGAGAGAAAAATATTTGTTTCTTCCTGCCCTAAAATCCAGGAATCTGTTAGACTGAATGCTCATATTCTCCAAAATTAATATGTTGAAATCCTAACCCAAAATGTGACAGTGTAAGGAAGTATGGCCTGCAGGAGGTGATTAGGCCATGAGGGTGGGACCTTCAGGAACAGGACTAGTGCCCTTGTGAAAGGAACTCTAGAGTTCGCTCACCCTTTCCATGACATGGTAACCACATAGTTCACCTTCAAACCAGGAAGAGGATCTCAGCTGACCCCAGTTCTGCCAGTGATTTCATTAGCATGATCCAGGTTCTGAACTATGAAAAATAAATCTTGTTCATATGATACCCAGTCTATGGCATTTTGTCACAGTAGCCCAAACTGACTAACAAGAGCTACCTGCTACATTTCTGGTGAGATCAGTTGGAGGAGAGGAAGCACAACCAAATGCCCATGAGTTCTGACATCAAACAAAGCAGGGTTCAAGTGCCAACTAGCCACAGTCTCTCTGAGCATCAGTTTTTCCAGGAATACAAAGAAAGCGAGCTCTACCCCAGGAGACAATGAGGAGCCTATGCAACAGTGCCAGGCAGAATACCTAGTACACAGTGAGGGCTTGACAAACACTAACCCCTGTCCCAAGATAACTCCCTTGGGAATTTAAAAAAGTTCTGTGCTTGTTCAACCAATTATGTCAATTCAAGCCTGAGTACAGCATCCCTCTGGCAAGGCCTGGGCTTACCCATCTGCTCGGTTTGTGAGCTGAAGGATGACTATAAAGCCATCACAGCATACCCTGATGGGCAGCCTTGGCTTAGAAGAGAACGAGAAAAGGGGAGAGCTGGTCTCAGCCGAGCACAGCAAAAGGAAAGGACAATGGACACTGGCCTTGCCATGAGTAGGAAGGTGAAATCATTCAGGCCAGACCTTCAAAGAAATCAGGGCCAAGGATGTCTCCTTCCCGTGCCACCGCTGGCTTAGTGGCTGAGGTCAGGCTTTTGTCTCCTGGCTCTGCTGTGAGGTAGCCAGGAGAGACTACACTGATCTCAGTTCCTACACTGATCTCAGTTCTTCCCGCAAGCAAGGACTATAGGTATTAAGATCTTTTCTACTCTGACCTTGCTAATTCTGCTCGCCTGCTGGCCCTACCCACCTCATCCCCCTCCAAGCTGTGTGGCTGCCCACTGCTGCCATCTAGTGGCCCTGAAGGCCCTACTGCACCTGGCTTTAGCCAAGCCCTAGACAAGTCCCTTAAGGAACACACCCACTTCACAGGGTGAATCTGGCTTTTGCTTCAGGTGTGCACACCTTGCACTTCTCCAGACCCCGGAACAATTGCCAAACACAAAGCCAAAAACAATGCCATAGCTTCCTCTCTCTGGCAAAGATGAAATCACTGCACCTGAGAGACTGACCTCCCTCCCCAAAAAGAGAGGAAGTAACTTGCCCAAAGTCACACAGCTACCTGGCTCCCAGCCCCGTGCACAATTCCATTTTACCACAATGCCAAGGGCTGGTGGGCACCTGAAAACCAAAATTAAAGTCGGCCCAGGGCCCAGGAAACAAAGCCTTCAGAAAATGGGAAATAAACTCGGGATTCCTTGCAAACTCCAAAAAAGGGTAAAGTATGGCACACCAATACTTTGAGTACTGCTACAGAAATTCAATGGAAACAACAAAGTAGGGGTATCCAGAGCATCTCATCAACTTTGAGTGCCATGGTTCACAAGAGCACCTGAAAGGTTTGCACAGCAGCCTCGACACCACTGCCACAAACGGGTGGACCCCAGGCTCCGCAGAACGCCAGCAGGGATGGCACGCACTTCTCCCCACACCACTGCCACAAACGGGTGGACCCCAGGCTCCGCAGAACGCCAGCAGGGATGGCACGCACTTCTCCCCACACCACTGCCACAAACGGGTGGACCCCAGGCTCCGCAGAATGCCAGCAGGGATGGCATGCACTTCTCCCCACACTCCACAACAGACGTGAGCTCCCCCAGTCAGGGTTTCTTCTCTATCTGCAGGAATCTCAGAAACTGAAAAGATCAACAAAGACGCACACAGCACGGCTCCTTATGACCCTGCATAGTCACAGGGCATGTGCACTCTCTGTGAACGCAACTGACCGCACCCAAGCAGCATCTGTAGCCGTCTTGTGCACCGTGTATGGCTGACCCCAAAAATACAAGGCTTGGGCCGGGGAGATAGCTCAGTAGAGTAAGTGCTTCCGTGGCAAGCACAAGGGCCTAAATTCAATCCCCAGTTTCGCAAAAAAAAAAAAAAAAAAAAAAAAATACAAGGCCTGGCTTTCAGGAGTCCACTTGCCTGTTGTCTTCTCACATCTACAACATACTGAAGCTCGACCGGATGATCTTCAAAGTCCTTCTAATTGTAAAATGCTAGAATCTGAAACCCACAAACAAATCAAGGCTACTCTTTCCCTGCAGACAGAGCAAGATAGGAAGGGGAATGTGATCGGACAATGCTTCCCTCTAGTGGTATGATACAGTCACTACTGTATCATACCCCTCCCCAAGCACAGAGCACAATGGCTACACTCCTACTCCATCCCATCCTCAACTCTCAATAGCAGAAATCAAATGTGGAAAAGCCAGAGATAAAAAAAACAAGGAAGGCAGGTGCAAGGAACCAACGAAGTTTCTCAACTTGTTCTGCAACAGTGGAGAAACCCCTCATCTTTATGAACAAGAGTATTCTGGAGCTCAAAGGACTTTCTGTGACCTCCAACTCCCCTTCAGATGAGGAAACCAAGGCTCAAAAATGTTCAGCAGAGACCTGCCCAAGGTCACCAAGCTGACTCATGACTGAGCCAAAAATAGATGCCTGCTTTCCTGCCTCCTGCTCCACTGCCTTGCTTCTTTTTCAACTGAACTCTCAACCGAGGTCCACAGAAGAGACTCATCAAGGACATCAACACAAGAACAGCTGGCAAAGAGACCAGTCCCCCAGAATGAGGGGTGAGCCATTTTAATGGCTCTAAAACAATATTTATGGGGACAAAATCAGACTGCAAATTACATACTGAGCATAGAAAAGAAAATTTACCTACCAATCAGAGATAATATTTGGGCAAACTTTAAAAAAACAAATTAAAAGGAACTACAGAATAATGTACAGGACTACAAGATAAACCCTGAGAAGACTTCAATGACCACATAGGAAATATAAAGTACATGTATTGGTATATAAGTTTGGATCTACCTAGGTCTTAACCATCCAGCAGAAAAGCATAAATGTATAAAAATGAAGTATACATCGTGAGCCCATAATATTAAGCTGAGCTGTAAATGG